>PVLD010003587.1:0-139938 GCA_004027595.1 Dinomys branickii | reverse complement strand
TGGGGCTTTCCCACGTCTCGCCCCGGCAGCCTGGTCCGCCCTACCACATCTCCCCCGGCATCTCAGAGAAATACGCCCAGTTTAAACTTCCCAGCCGAGGTCCCGGCATTCACGCTCGCCAAGTCTGTCTCGAGCTGGTGGTGTTTATTAAGGAGGTTCGCTCCCTTGCTGCTCACCTGGTCGCTATCTTCCCCGGATCTCTCCATTGTATTTTTTAAAAACACATCTTCTGTATCCATTCATTGGTTGATGGCCATTTTGGTTGTTTCCAAGATTTAGCTATTACAAACTGTGCTACTATAAACATGAGTATTTGTGTGTCACTGTGGCTTTGTAAATACAAAGGGGAAAGTGAGTTGAGGGGATTGGGGAAAAAAAAGAGAAATCAAAATACATTATATACATGTGCAAATTTCCTATGATGAATATGAACATTTGCATATTTAAAATGTTCCAATGTTGGCCCTGAATCAAGGCCAGCAGTTTTCTGAAGCTGTTGGTTTCAGGCAGGAGCCTAAAGTGGTATCTTTCTATGGTCTGTTGGCCATTTCAGAACTTTGGAAATGTAATTGTCAAATCATTAGAAAGAAACAAATAACTAAATAAATTTCACTCCACCCGGCCCCCGTGGCATGCCAGGCGCTCTGCCTCATGCTTTGAGCTCTGTCTGGCCCAGGGCATGCCAGGTGCTCTGCCCTGCCCCAGGAGCTCTGCCCAGCCCCCAGAGCATGCCAGGCCTCTGCCCCGCCCTGAGGTGTGCCAGGCGCTCAGCCTCATCCCTGGAGCTCCACCCAGCCTCTGGGGCATGCCAGGTGCTCTGCCCAGCCCCTGGGATGGCCCTGAAGTATGGAGCCTACAGACATGGATGCACTGACAGAGCCTGGCGGTTCGCTGTGTAACCCCACCTACCCGACCATATACCCAATGGGTGTGAAGGCTTGCCAAGGGGTGCTTCTCCACCTCCTGCCATAGTAATTTGTGTACACCCACCTATTATACAGCACATTTAGAAGCAGCCAAGTCTCTTCCCAAAGTAAGAGCATGAGGGAGTAAATAAACCAAAAGTGCAGTTATTACCAGTGGGAAGACCACTGACAGGGTGGTAGAACAACAGAGGTGAAGTGGAGAAAATTGAGTAATTGAATGAGCCATCATCTACATAACTGAGTGACAGGGGCAGGGATGACATTAGGTAATGCAATATGCAGTGGTGGTCCCCTACTATTTTCTCTGTAATTTGGTGTTTCCTTTATTGTTTTTGTGTTAACAAATGCAAAGACAACACTATGTAATTCAGCATCCAGTGATGGTTACCTGCTGTCTCCTCTGTAATTTGGTATTTCCTTTATTGATTTTGTATTACAAATACGAAGATAATATTATGTTATGCAGCATCCAGTGCCAATTTCCTACTATCTTCTCTATAACTTGGTATGTTCTGTATTTTTTCTGTGTTATTCTGGGTTCTTTTGTCTTAAAAATAAAATTTTAAAAAACTGTTCCAATAAACTTAATTTTAAAAACGGCGCGGTACTGGCAGAAGAATAGACCAATGGATCAAAACAGAGGACACAGAAACAAACACAACTGTAGCCATCTGATTCTTCTTGACAAAGGGCCAAAAGCATACAGTAACCAAAAGACAACCTCTTTACAAATGGTGCTGGGGAGCCTGGGTATCCACTTGCAGAAAGTTGAAATGAGATCCCTTGACACGGAAATCTCACCCTCAACAAAAAAATCAATTTAAATTGGATCCAAAACCCAGGCATAAGACAGGAAACTCAGAAACTGCTGGACAATAGCAGAAGAAACCCTTAAAACCATAGGAACAGGCAGATTTCCTGAACAAGGCTCCAGCGGCACAGGAAATAATACCAAGAATCAACAAATGAAACTATATCAAATTGGGGCTGGGGATATAGCTCAGTGAAATAAGTGCCTGCCTAGCAAGCGCAGGGTCCTGAGTTTGATCCCCAGTACCGCCAAAAAAAAAAAAAAAAAAAAGAAACTATATCAAATTGGAAAGTTTTGCACAGCAAGGAAACGACAGAATGAAGAGACAGCCTGCAGCAGTGGTGGCAAATCCATGGCCTACGGACCACGGCAGGCTGTTTCTATCATTGTAAGCTCTGAGAACTCCCCCATCACTGTCTACAGAATGGGAGAATCTGCAGCTACTCTTCCAACAGGGGATTAGTATCTAGAACATATAAAGAACTCCTAAGAACTTAGCACCAAGAAAACCAATGGCCCAATCAGTACATGGACTAATGAGCTAAACAGACTCTTCTTTGATAGAAGAGAACTGAACAGACTCTTCAATGTCAACTTGGTTGGCTTGGGAGCTGCCCACATGGTTAGTAAAGTACACTATGGGTGTGGTCAGGGGGTCAGAAGGTGGGCACGTGGGATCTGCATCTGGTCCCTGGATCCTTCCTCTCCAGCACTGTCCTGTGCTCTACTTCCAGCCACCAGGAACTGAGCAGCTTTTGCTCTTCCTGGTGCTTCCTTCACGATACCTCAGTCAGCCGTCCTGAGCTGAAGTTCTGAAATGTGAGACAAATAAATCATTTCCTCCTTTAGGTGGTGGGTGTCAGGTATCTTGTCCGAGTGATAGGAAGCATGATGATCACACTTTTCAAACCAAGTACAAGTAGCTAGTAAGTACTGTGGGCCACGAAATTCAGGGGGCTTATGTTCTGAGAGCACTGCAAACTGTGAAAAACCTCGAATTTCAGATATGGTCAGAAAAATGCCTATAAATGCCTGTTTTTATATTTAAACCCTAAAAATGTTGTGTCTTCCATAGTTATGTAATTTAATTTAATAAAATACTGTATAAATAAAGCCTTGGTGCAGGATATTCTGTTGGCGTCTTAGGGATTTTAGGACTTTAAGAAGCGCAAAAGCTGGGTCAAGGATTTAGTTCAGTGGCACAGTGCCTGCTTGGCAAGCATGAGGTCCTGAGTTCAACTTCTAGTAAAAAAAAAAAAAAACCTACAAGTGATACAAGGACCTGTCATGATAGGGGAATGCTGGTGCCTTTGCCAGTGAAGAGTTCTAGGCCAGCAGCCAATCAGCAGCAAGGGAATTGAATATCACTCTCCCATTGGCTACAAAAACAGCAACTGTGGAGGATTTATGCAGTTTCCACAAACAAGTATTAGTTAGATTCTAAGGTAAAATCTACAAATGACTGAGGCCGAGAATGCTGAACCACGACTTCACAGGGGTATATATGAAAGATGTTCAACATCTTTAGCCAGTAGAGAAATGCAAATCCAAACTACACTGAAATTCCAACCAAGTCAGAATGGTCATCCAGGATGCAGGGATAACGGGAGCTTTCTACAGTGGTGGTGGGAATGTAAATTACCACAGCCAGTGTGGGAACAATATGGAGGATCCTGAAAAAAACCAAAAGTAGGACTACCAGAGGACCCTACTATATTACTCCTTGTTATGTACCTGAAGGAATTAAAGTCAGCATATCACACAGATACCTGCTTGGTCTTATGTCTTTCATAAACTTCACAATAGTTGTGTATGGGACCAACCTAGATACCATCCGCAGACGAACTGTCCAGAAAATATGGTGCTGCATACACAATGGAGCACTATTTGGGCATCAAGAATAACAAGGTATAGCCTGTGGAGGAAAGTGGGTGGAGACCGTCATAGTAAATGAAACAGGCCGGGCTCAGAAGGACAAGGATGTCATGTTTTCTCTAATATGTGGAATCTGGAAAAAAAAAAGAATGGTGTGAAAGCAAAAGAGAGACTCTTACTAGACAAGAGGAAGGGAAGGAAACAGAGACGGGAATGGTGAGTGGGAGTGAGGGGCAGGGTCTAGTCAAAATACACCGAACCCACCTATGAAAAGACTACATTAAAATCCAGTATTCTGTAAAATCATCTGGTACTAATGAATATGTATTTGTAAACAAACTATACAGGGACACTACCATAAAAAGTAAACCTGGCCCAGAAAAATACGTCACACAAGTATTTTGATCTTGGCCCAGAGCTTTTAGTACACTTTTGGCTCTCAGCTCCTCAGATACCTGCAGGGCACCGGAGGGGCGCAGCCTCTTTGACGTGGATCCCAGATGCCCACCCCACAGACCTGGGCTCCGCCTTGATGGCAACATTTGTCCCGCCGGCCCATCTCTCACCCACCTGTCCATGATGCCCCCTCCGTTACTCTGTGGAAGGCTGGGCTCCTTTACCGCACACTCTGCCTGCTCCAGTAACTCACGACCGGTTTCCTCGCCCGCACCGCGGGGTCCGGGCCTCCCACAAGCAGGAGTGGGAAATGCAGAGTGCTCTGGCACCCATCGCATGCGCAAGAGGGTGGCGGAAACAGGCTCGGGCAGGCCACGAGAGAGTCCGAGCGGCCTGCAGGTCCCGCACTGAGGCCAGAGCCTGGGCCTCTCAGCTGCGTGGTCCCGAGCTGCCGGGAGCTGAGGGAGCGGTGCGGTCTCGCCGGGGATGCTTGGGGGGGGGGCGCCAAGCAGCACTGCCCATGTCCGCGATCCAGTCTCTGCCCTAAGCCAGGCAGCGGCTGTGGCCTCTCCCCAATTTACGCAGGACTCTTCTTTCGGCCACAGTCTCTATCTCCTAATTGTAAGACTCGGGCAAGACACGGCAGCCTGTGTGGTCGGGATGATGTCCTGCCTGTTTTGCGTCCCCTGTGCCTCCTACAGTGAGTGGCGGGGCAAAGCAGTACGGAAATGCTTGTGGGATAAACTACACTGTGTAACTCAGCTAAGCGAAGGCGTCAGCCCAGGACGCACTTCCCGCTCTTGTGGAAGGCGCAGGATTGATTAGAACTCAGAGGAGCCAGCATGGGAAGAACGCGGGACCGAGCGCTCTCACCTCGGTCCTCTCGCTCAGGCTGGTGTCCTGTCCCTGGGCCTCCTCGGGGAACTCTTCCTTCTGCTGCAGAGGGTGTGTGGGGTGATTTCAGAACAAGCATTTGTGTGTGTTCACAGACACGTGCATTTGTACCCTTATGTGACCCTTACAACCTCCCCACAGTGACATTATTATAATAACTTTGCAAAAAAAAAAAAAAACAGGAGGAGAAAACACGGGAGGGGACCCAGTGAAACGAACCTGGAGACTCAAATGGATAGAAATTCAGCTACTCCTTTAAAGCCAGCAGCGGAGGCACAGCTCAAATGCAGACCTCCGAGGCCGTACTGGGGTCCCCCCGCCCCGGGAAAATATGGTCTTTTATTTCTCTGAGGAAGGAACTAAGGGAAGAGGGAGGGCAATACCCTCCCATGGTCTCACCCTTCTCACCAGTGCTGACTCTGTCACCAACAAAACAAAGCAAGAAAACTCAACCTGGGTCTCGATGGGCCTTGTCCAAAGGCCAAGGGTGCAGGTGACGAGACCTCGCACTCCCGGACCCCTCCCGGCACCCAAGCAGGCCGGCAGCAGAGCACCCCAGTCCAGGGAAAACCCCAGGCTCTGTCCCGGGGCACCCTCTTCCCCAGCAACCCTAGCCCAGGGGCAGTCGGGGCCTGGGGCGGAACAAACAGCCGTGCCCCACCCCCCACAGCTGGGCTCTGGTGTTCGTAGCTGTAGCCCAGGGAGCTCGGACTGTGGCCTCAGGGGACTGTGTCCCCTTGCAACTCCCCTGCTTGGATCTTGGCCACCTACTGTGAGAGTTCAGCAGGTGACTTCCCCAGACAGGTCGTGTCCAGCTATTCTGCCTGCACATAGGTTGCTTCTTCACTCCTCTCAGCCTCCCTCCAGGGCCTTCTTCCTCTTCTCTCCTCGGCTGGAGGAGCCCTGACCCCGGGTGCTCCATCCACCTCTCAGCTACGCACCCTGCAAGTCGCTGACTGGTTGAGCGCCTGGATTCTAACAAGAGGGCTGCCCAAGCCAAGCACACAGACTAAGTGACTTAAAGGAACAGAAGTTGTTTTCTCTCACCAAACTGAACGCCCAAGTCTGGAATCAGCCTCCTGTTGAAAGCTCCTGGAGTGGCAGCCTCCTGAGGTCCTGGGGTTTGCAGTGTTTAAGCTGTAGGGGTTGGCTTTCGGCCCACAGCAGAAGCTCCAAGCTCACGGCTCACCAATAGGGCCCTGTTCCCAGCTGAGTGGTATCCCCACTTCATCTGTAGCCCTCCGCTGTGGAACCACAGTCTAGAATTAGAGAATGGTTTCTCTTCTCCTGGGACAGCGATCGATGCAGGCACTACTCTCCTTCTGGAAAATGTGTCACCGTTTGCTAAGGTACGAAGCCAGCAGCACCACACATCCACATGTGGAAGGCCACTAAGCCTGTGCCCTGTTTCCACACGCCCACGCTGCATTGTAAAGCAGGCTCCTGTTAGCAGAGGTGATCTTAGCTCACTGTGGTGAGGCTGAAGCGTTGTCTGGTAGGAACACAGACAGACCTAACTTCACGAGAAAGGACTGGGGCAGCACATTCACCTTCTAGAGGGCAATCAAATACTATTTCCTCCGCACTCTAGGTTTAGATAATCAACTGATTACGGTGGAAAACACCTTAAAATGTTGAATAAGATTGTTTCTTTTCAGACATGAGCATCATCATAAAGGAAAGGTATGTGCCCATTTTGCTGTTTGGTGAGTGTGTGTGTGTGTGTGTGTGTGTGTGTGTGTGTTTCTCTCTCTGCATCTCCAAGCAAGGCTTCCACATGCCCTAAGAAGGGATCCTGGGGAAGGACAGCGAGCCCTAACTCTGAAGTCTGCAAGCCTGATTCTGCCCTTGCTCCTAAGTGCGGTGGCCTCTGTTTCCCTCTCTGGAACCTGGGAAGAACCAGCCCTGTAACATCCAGAGCCACAAACGCGCAGCACAGTCCCATGCCAGCAGTGGTAAGCCTCTGTCACAACTTTATGATGCTCAGTTTTAATTGTACAACTGCATAGTGGGGACAGATACACTCAGGATACTGTGAGTAAGGCTGCCTCGAGCTGTGAGCCCTGAACGGAAACTCCGTGCTCCCCAGCCTCCGCAGCTTGCTCCTTACCGGAGCCACCGCGGGACTGTGACCCGCGCTCAGCTCACTGTGCTTTCTGAACTCACCCCGCTTTCAACACTGAAAGAACTTGCATTCGCTCGCCAAGTTAGAGTTTGAGTTTGCCAAGTTAGACATGGTTTCCTACTGGAAGACCTTCTGTGGGGCTGGTTTTGTTTTTCTTAGCCGATTGCCTGTTTAAACTGGGGGCAGGAAGTGGCAGCACGGGAGGAGGGTGGCCCGGGAAATGGGGCAGGCGCCCTGTGAAGGGTGGGCGCCTCTCCCTGCAGCAGCAGGCACAGAGCCCCTTTCAACGCCCAGAAATAGATGCGCATTGAGCTCTGTTTCTCTGCAGGCCGTAAAAAGCAGCTGGCTGTTTAGGGAAGGCTGCAGGAGCTCCAGGAGGCCAGAAGCTGGCTCTCCAGCAAGAATAAAGGCTGCTTAGGGAACTGACTCTGAGGTCCAGCTGCTTGCTCCTTGCTGGAGCCATGCAGATTCCCAAACAAATCTCCCGGAGCCCCCTGGGGCTCAGAAATACACTGGTTTTCTCAGTTGCTTCCTAGCGACTGTTTCATACTACTAGGTAGCTCAACTTTGATAAATGCAAAGCATGTTTTTGGATTTTTTTAAATTTCAAAGAAGAAAAAAGATAAACATAACAATGAAACCCAGCTCTGAAACAGGTTAGCAGGGCAGTGACAACAGTTGATACATTGTGTATTGTTGTCTTCCTAGTAGTTATTCAGAACACGAGATTCGGGTGTGATATCTTGTCCAGACAATATTAGCACAAACTTTTCAATGAACTAAGAGAAACCAGCTGCATAACTACCTTAACTATCCCATGTATACATGTATTTGCTTTCTTTTTCCGTTCTTCCTTTCCCCTTCCCTCCATCACAGTTTGTCTTTTTTGTGGAACAGTTTCTTCCTAATTTACAACATCTATTGTACATTTTGGATCCTATTTTCTTGATCAGCTTCTCATACTAGTGAGACAATGCGATGTTTACATGTATGAGTCTGCTGTAGTTCACTTATGAGGATGGTCTCAAGCTGCATCCATTTACCTACAAAAGTTTCCAGTTTAACCCTTCTTTATAGCTGAGTAGTACTCCATTATATAAAAAAAACTTTTTTTTTAAAATCCATTCCTCAGTTGATGGGCAGCTGAGTTGTTTCCAAGATTTAGCTATTACAAATTGTGCTGCTATACACATGGGTGCACATACATCACTGTGGTATGACTGAGTTTTCCTCATTAGTTAGGCTCAGACTTTGCTCAGTATAAGACTAACAGAAATTATGAAAATCAAAGGGCTGAGGCTGTACCTCGGGGGCAGAGTTCTTTTTTTTTTTTTTTTTTTGGCGGTACTGGGGATTGAACTCAGGACCCTGCACCTGCTAGGCAGGCGCTTATTCCACTGAGCTATATCCCCAGCCCAGGGGGGCAGAGTTCTTGACAAGGCCCTGAGTCTAATCCCTAGTACCACAAAAAATAAATAAGTAAAAAGAAAAGAAAAAGCACAGAACTCTTTGCACAGAGCTGTATCCTCACTACTTTTATTTTTTATTTTGAGAATCTTGCTAAGTTGCCCAGGCTGGGCTTGAATTTGCAATCCTCCTGCCTCAGCCTCACAGAGTGCTGGGATGACAGGCGTGCAGAACCGCTGCCTCTGACCTTGGTGCGTGCCTCTATGAAGAACCACGAGGCCCCGGGGCAGCAACCGAGCCCTTCTTGAAGGCTGGACAAACGTGTGCCACACTTTTACCATTAGACCCCAGCTCTCTGCACAGCGCTTTTTTCCCCATCTAAAATGTGTCCCGTGAAACAAGGAACGTTCCTAGGAAGTAGGGTGAAGGCGTCCTGCAGCGGGTCCTTCCCATGACTCCCTGAAGTGCGGAGGGAGCGCGCCCGCCGCATGTGTTCTAATATCTGCAGACGCCATCCGTTGAGCTCAGGCAGAGAGCTGTCTCCCTTCAGCCATGTGACGAGCCTGCTCCTTGGCCGGAGCCGAGAAAGACAGAGCCCAAGCTCCGCGCTCCCCGTGGATGTAACGGCTGGGGGTGCACGGCAGCCGAAGGCAGGGGCTGGGAAGAGTGACCCCAAACCTGGCCCCGCAGCGACCCTCTGCCCCACAGGACCTGCCCCGAGGCCGGTGAGTCCCGGGACAAAGGGTGCCTGCTCCCAAGTCCGTCCCCATCGGGGATGCTGGGGACAGCGATGCCGGCTGCCTGCGGCTCTCTGCGTCTCAAGGTCCATAGCGTCCTCAGCAGCGCAGGGTCCCTGGAAGACTGAAGAAAGTCTGGCCAGGTGATGCTTTGTTTTCTTTAAAAGTTTTTGTTCTAGTCCCTATCTGCAATGCATAGCGACCCATTCCTTGTGTGGAGTCGGTACGTCACAGTCCTCCCCCGCACTCTCATCCCTCTCCCCTTTGAAAAAGATCTCTTTCCCTACTTCCTATTTTTTATTTTGTTCTTTGTTATACTTTGGGCTTCTCATATAAGAAAATCCGTGCAGTATTGAAGCCTGTGTGCCTGATTGATTTCACTTAACATTATGGTCTCACGGTGCCTCCAGTTTCCTATAAATGACTCGGGTTTATCCTTCTTGAGGGCAGTGTGGTACCCCACTGTGTGTAAGTATCACCCTTTCTGTCGTTAACTCCTTGGGGAAGACATCTAAAAGGAGAACAGCTGGGCCAAATAGGATTTCTGGGTTTTGTTTTCAAGGACTTTCTATCCTGATTTCCACTTCCCAGAAGAAGTACAGATGACTATTAAATCCATGAATAAATGCTCAACATCTCTGGCCACTAGGGAAATGCAAACGAAACAACACGGAGATTCCATTCCCCCAGAAAGAAAGGTCACCATCGAGAAATCCAACCGTAACAAGAGCTGGCCAAGCTGGAAGCTGGGGGTGAAGGAAGCTCCACGCCGCTGGTGGGAGGGGAACCGGCACATCCGCTGTGACGTCAGGGAGGCCACGCTTCATCCGATACTTTCCAGTGACGGACTCTTGCAGCCGCAGTGAAAGCGGGAGGGAGGGATGTGAGACAGCCCGAGAGGAGTCGGACACAGGGAGAGGAATGCAGGCAATGGAGAAGAGACGTGAGACAATTCCACACACACTTTAGGTGAGAGAGACGGCCTCCGCCCAAAGCACACCCACCTGAGAGTGTCTGTGTGCAGGCTCAGAACTGGTTTCTGGCAGTTTGGAAGAGTGTGAGGCAGGAAAACGCCGAAGTATTTACATCTCAGAAATAGATGAGTGTGAGCCTGTGGGCTAGTACACACCTGTAATCCCAACACTCGGGAGGCTGAGGCAGGAGGACTGGGGTGAGTTCAAGGCCAGCCTGGACCTAGAGAGGGCAGACAAAGAGGAACTCTACATACAAGAGGATTTTAGGGGCGGGGCTGGCAGAGGAGTGACTGTGCTGTTTACGAGTCTTCTTACACCCATGCACGTGTGTGGATGTAACAGAGATGCACCGTAAAGGTATAGCTCATTTGTAAATTATATGTCGGTAAAGTAGATGATAAAATCAATTAAATTCACAAAGAACTTCCAGACTTTCAAAGTGACACTGCCCCCTGAAGCCTGTGAACTACTAGGTCACAGCGGCCGCCCTCAGGGAGCACAGAAGATGCGAGCTCAGGGGGCGCTCAAGTTTCAGCTCCTGCCCCTGTTGTGAGATGAGGCGAGGCTCCTCAACTTCATACGCTGATGTCTTAACCTCCAGGACTCTCACGGCTGGTCCCCGTGTGCACACAAGGTCTTTAAGGAGACAACCCAGTTAAAATCGGTCCTTACAATGCTTCCTAACTCGAGATACCTGGTGTGCTCACAGGACACAAGATGAGGAGGGTGGACACAGGCACAGAGAGGGAGAGTTTGGGACACTCAGGGACAGAGGAGACACAGACAAGCCGGGCCGCCCTGGGGTGCCTTCACCTCATAATTCTGTCTTCCAGAACATGAAAAATATTTCCTCTTGTGCAAGCCACGCAGTCTTGGATGCGCTGTCACAGCCCTGGAAACCAGTGCCCAGTCCAGCAGGGTGGGGCCAGGAGGAGGGGAGGCTACAGGGCTCTCGGGGTCTGAGGTCCAGCCTGACAGTCGGGGAAGGAACAGCGGGCAGTGCAGGGCCCACCTTGGTGGGTCATGGTCATGGGTGGATCAGCCCATTGCTAGTTACAGTTCCACACAGGGAGAGCTGGGGTCTGTCCGAAGAGGCGGAGCTCAGGGTGTGCCCGGAAGGGTTGGCTCCTTCCCAGCACCTTCCTCTGGCTCCCTGCTCGCTGCATCCACAAGGTGAGTGGCTCCCCTCCCCATGCCCCCCACCAGGCGCCTGGCCCTAGGGCCTCACGACCATGGACTGAACCTTCTGCAAACTGGGAGCCAGAAGGAACTGCTCCTTCTTAGATTTGAGGGTGCCGGTACTGGGCCTCTGCTGTGAAGAGAATAACTCAGACAGAAGGCCAAGCGGAGTCTGGTGTGGGTACCTGGATGCACCACACCCAGGAAACTTAGAAGACCCGAGAGGAAGCCACAGGGCAAGCAGCCCTCTGCTCTTCAGCATCCCCCATAAAGACAGAAGTGTGAGTTTATAGAGTGGCTGCAGCCTCAGCTTGACCTAGCGCACTCATGTTGATTACATCTGCAATTCGCTAGACCCCACCTATGGCCCAGACCCACAGGCTTCAGAGAGTGCAGAGAACACTCTGACGCTAAGGGTAGGAGCCCTGTCACAAGAGCTTGTTCCCAGCACCCAGAACAGACCAGAGAGAGAACCTCCTGCAGAGAGGGTGGAGGGCAGAGGGAGAAGGGCGGGGAGAGGGAGCGAGATGGGGAGAGGCTGTAATCCCGTGACCATCCTTGCTGTCAGGAACCAATGCCAGTCCACTTCTCTTCTACGAGGTGATTTCTTAGTGAAACAAATACCCTAATGAAGTAGTACACGCAGGTCATGTATTTCATAATTTACATTTCTCTTTAGATATTTCCAATATAACTTATAGTAAAATGTATAAGAACACTTCATGTTCTATTGATAAACATTAGTAGCTGAACTAAGAAATGCTTATTAAAACCATAATAATTAAAATCATTACCTTAGATTCCTCCTTTTCTCTCTCTCTCTGTCTGTCTGTCTCTCTCTGTCTTGATACAAATGAGTTTCAAATTCTTGCATTTGTAAAAGGTCTAAAATACCCCAGAGTCCTCCAGGTAACAAAGTATTCTTTGCTTTGAACTTATTCTTATGTCTTTGTGAGTCACTTTATTATGTCAGGAAATGGGGGCTGGGGATATAGCTCAGTGGAATAAGCGCTTGCCTAGCAAGTGCAGGGTCCTGAGTTCGATCCCCAGTACCGCAAAAAAAAAAAAAAAAAAAAAGGAAATGAGCAGCTGGTATGGTGGATGGTAAAATTCACAGTGGTGAATTTACTGACCCCAATGTATTCTTCTTTAATTTTTCTGATAAGTGTACGCAAGTAGAGACATTTTTCCTTACCACATATACACACTTAAACTTTAAAAGATACAAACTGTCATAAGTTTTCATCACTTGTATCAATATCACTGTGGTCTATAGGGTCATTGCCTTTGAAACACTAAACTATTACCATACTGCCACCTGACATCCGTATGTTAGATGTTGTGTATTTAATGTATGCAAAAAGAGGCAGGAAGAGACAAGAGAGGATTTATTCTGATGTCTTTCAGAGGTACTTTGACTTAGGAAACAGGAGGCTTTTGCTTCCAACAAACTCTCGTCTCTCTCAATAACTGTCCAGTTGTGGAATCTGCAACAAATTAATCTTTCTAAGCCTCAATTTCTTCATTTTCAAGTATGGAGTGCAGCGCGACATAATTCACATGGCTGAAAATCACCACTCAGATAATTTACGTTAAACCTCGCCACAGTGCACGAAGCAACGTCGGATGTAACGTTAAATGCAAACTGACACATAGCAAAAACACTGCTATGTTATCTGAAGTCATCTCTTCTATAACACGGAGATAATAATGGCTAGTGTGAAAACACACTGTGAGGACTAAGTGAGTTTATTCATGTAAATTGCCCAGAAAAAAATCCTTAGAACAGAACAGATAATCAAGAAATGATGGTTGCTATCAACGGATTTACCTTTGAAATTAAGGTCATCCTATTTTCAAGTGCTTGTGGTTTGCCGCCATCTGGCGTTCATTTTTGGCATTACAATTCTGAATGGTTAAGCGTTAAACTGGTGACTTGGGGGTCACAGGACTCTTTCAAGCTATTATCATTTACCAACTATTTTGCAACCTCCAAACGAGCCGTCGCTTGTTTATTCTTTATATTTAAATTAATTTGCTTTTAAGATAAGAATATATTCCTCAAACTACTTTCCTATTATTATGATAAATGAAACACCAATTACTTTTACTAGATACTAAAATAAATGCATAGGCTGGGGATATAGCTCAGTGGAATAAGTGCTTGCCTAGCAAGCGCAGGGTCCTGAGTTCGATCCCCAGTACCGCAAAAAAAAAAAATAAATAAAATAAAATAAAATAAATGCATAATTGACATAGAAAAAGCACTAACATGAGTACTAACCAAAATCGTGCCTCCTGTGACACTTTGGAAAACATAATTCATGTTGATGGGTTTCCTCCACCTCTTTTCATTTGACTGTTTGCACAGAGTCAGAGAAGGCGTTACACAAAAAAGCGATTTTCACACCTGCGTCTTCGAGAGCTATGAGCAGCGAAGTAACACAGAGGGAAGAAGCGTTTCCCAGCAGGGACGAAGCCACACGAGAGCACAGGAAGGCACGGAGCAGCGGCGCCCGATCGGGGAGACTGCGGGCTGCCCGTGTACACGTCCAGCCACAGTCCCCCGATTTAATAAACACCCCTGAATGTGTGTACTGTGACTGTGTGCACATGTGTGGGTGGTGCTCTAGTGCAGAGTCTTGTGCTAAAAGCACCCTGGTCACTGGGAAAGGCAGGATGAATAAAAGATAGTGAGACGGGAAGCAAGACTCTGACTCTCTAAGAGGAGTTTAAAAGGGCAGCACAAATGTGTCTGCAGTACTGAATGATGCAGTCTGCTGGATCCTGTTCGCTGTGGGACTGATCTTCTTCTCCATCATGAAGAAAAGAAGAAAAGCTGCTGTCTGAATTTGACAGAGACGGGACTCATTGTGCCTTTTCCATACTGAACTGGCTTTAAATGTCACATTGCTTCAGAGTTCCCCTGCCTGTCAGATTGTATTAATTTCTCCGAGTTTCCAGTGAATGGTTTAAATTGTTGACCAAGGTGGTGAACAGAGAAGCTTTTTTCTTCCTCCAACAAAAAACAGACAGCTGGATAACAGCAAATATACGTAACCCCCCCAAAAAAGCCAGATGTCCAGCCACACACCTGTAATCCTGACACTCAGGAGGCTGAGGCAGGAGGATCATAGCAAGTTTGAGACCAGCGTGTGCTACACAGTGAGCTCAAGGCCAGCCTGAACTGCATAGCAGGACTCTTTCAAAGAGACAAAAAAAAAAGGTTTTTTTCTCTTTTCAAAAATTTCCATAGATATTATGCAACATTCACTTTAAGTAAGTGTAATCTATTTGATGATTAACTTATATTTTCACTCAGTTTCCCCTCTTATCTTTATAGAGTGAACTCGGATAGTAGTGAGCTCTTCCAGGAATGCAGGAAAGGGGACAGCGGCCCTCTGGCGCACAGCGAGGAAGAGAGGTGGAAGGATCTGACTCGATTTCACTCCCAGGCCCGCTGCTGTCCGTGATTTGCCCTCAGCCAGGTAATTACTCTAAGACTGGAGGGGATTTTTCTCTGTAATGTGTGAATAGTACCCGTATCCAGTGAGTTTTCTATGCACACGCAAATGTGTACATACTTGGGTATATGTGTGTAGCATACCTGTACATATGCCATTATTACTGGAGCACAGCCCAAAATAAAATTGCTAATTTTCACTTAAATCAATATTGTTATTTTGAGATTTTTTTCATTAAAAATGAAACTACGTGGCATTCTAGATTCTCTGAGTTCCACTTACCTATACAGGGGGACGTATGATTACTTCCCCGGAAGTGACTCCTCGTTTCCATGGGACCGAGCTTACTGACAACCCGTCCCCCACAGCGTCCTCCATTTTCTTCCTCACCTTGGGAAGCTTTTGCTCCGCCCACCAGCACAGGTCTGACTCTGGAGTCTTCCTCGGATCCACTGTCCCGGGCCCACCTGGCATTCCGAAATTTTCTTTGTCTCCATCACACTAGCACATACTTCTGTTTCTTCACTGTATTATAAATGATGAAAGGTACCTCAGCAGTGAGTGTTGAACATTTTTCCAACATTGTTTGGAGCTAGAGAAGGTCCCAACTTGTGGCGGATCTACTTACGACCTGTTTGCTTCATATAGTGGTGCAAAATCGTGGTTTTATCTGCTTTTCAGTGCAGTATCAAATTACATAAGATATTTCACTCTTTGTTATGAAATAGGCTTCTTGTTGGGTGATTCAGGCTAACCTTAGTCCAATGGAAGTGATGGCGCGTACAAAGCACAGCTAAGGTGTGATAGTAGGTTAATTATAGTGAATGCAATTTTTACTTAGGTTACTTATCAGGATGTAATACTACCATAAATCAAGGAATGCGTGTATTTTTGCTCACTTTCAATGACTCGAATTAAATAGGAACCCTTTGCTCTGAGTCAGCATTCCATCCTCATGATCCCCCAGCACACTTATCAAACACAGGTCCCTAGTTCTAAGACACAGGAATATGATAGTGAGTGTATTAAGACTGACTCAGAATGAGAACCATCCGTTAGGGCGTATTTGCTCTTTAACATTTCTTTCAAGTTCCCAGGGGAGACAGCTGGTGGGAGGAGTCTAGGCATGACTTCTGAGTCAGGAATTGTTCTTTGCATTTCCTAAACCACCTCCAGGGGGTTCTTCTTGTTAGGCTTTGGATCCGGACCACTCTAAACTCTCTGCACCTGAGGCCAGGCTTTCACAAGGCGCGGGGGTCACGGGGTGCTGTGCTCCCCAGCGGCTGGGTGTGCGGTGGAGCACGGGACGGTCCGAACAGGGGCTTATTAGGGCCTTGGCCTGGAAGAGTGTGCATCCCCCCAGCGCCTCCTCGCTCTCTCTGCTTCCGGGTGCTGTGGTGTGAGCAGCCGTCTGTCCAGGGGAAGCTGTCTGCCCTGGAGCCTGCTAACTGTGAACCGGAACTTCCAAGTCTGTGGGCCGAAACAAACACCTTCTTAAAGCTGCAGGTCTCCAGTCTTGTGTTTCAAGGTGAGCAAAACGACTGAAACACCTGTCTGCCTTGCCCGCCTATCAGCTCAGCCTAGATCAAGATGGCGAGACTGTACTGCTTCTTCAAACTCCAGGAAGTTAGGAAGAGAAACAAGGATGAGAAAAGTTTGTGAGCGACTGGGAATTTGGCAATGAAATCCTCTGGATCTGTGGTTGTGGTTTTATGACAGACTAGAAGGACACCGTTCCACTAAACACAGATGTGAATACTGCGACAGTACTGCAAAGGTCAAACACAGTTTTCCAATAGAAAGAGGAGCCTAATACAGTAAGGCAAATGCAAAGACAGAAATCAGTTGTGAGCTGTTGTTCAGAAAGGGAAGGAACTTCAGGGGAATATGCGGACTCCTTATTTCCAACCCTCAGAAGGAAGGGTCTGCACCCGTCAGCAATGGTAAGTGCAGGAGGAGAACATTCACCACAGTTCACAAAGACCTAACTCCGGGAAGGGGAATATTCACGTCAACTCTACGTCTATAAGAAAACAGTCCCTCTCCACCTCTGAAACTAAAACTTTTCCCCAAGAATTATAAACAAAAGCCTACCACAATGTGGTGTAAGGGTTGAATTCACACTATCTGCCAGCTTCTAAAAAACAATCACCATCTTGGAACTGTCACTTGAAGTGGAGCTTTCTCTGCCTGGTAGAAAGAGAAGCAACCCCTGGCCCCAGCACTACCACAAAGGCACCATCTCCTGGTAAAGCACCACCCCCTACAGTGGAGTTTGGGGATGAGCCAGAAGGAGAAAACTGCAAAACACACAGTGAAACAGAGCCCACACCCAAGAATCAAAGAATACAAATTAAGGATGCTTCACACAGTTCCGGAAATGACAAGGACAGTTACCTTGTGGTTGTAGTAAGCTGAGCAATGACCTCCCAAACCATATTCTCCTCTTGGTCCTTGGTCTGAATGTTTTCCTATATGGCAGCATAAGTTTATAGATGTGACTGACTCGCAGGTTTTCAGATGACCCTTTCTGGTTTATCCACTGAGCCCTAAACGTACCCAGGCTAGAGGGTCGAAAGGAAGATCTGACACAGACCGAGAGGAAGAAGTCAGAATGTCAAAGCCAGCAAGAAACAAAAGTTGAGCGTGACCAGACCACAGTCGAATGCTGGCCACCACCAGAAGCTAGAAAAAGCAAGGGACACTTCTAACCAGAGTCTCGAAGCAACTACAGCCCTGCCAATAGCTTGCTTTCAATGCACTGACACTGATTTCTAACCTGCGGCCTCTGTGAATGCAAGAGCAAACATTTCTGTCCCTCTCAGCCCCTGTGTCTGTGATAATTCGTTTCGGAACCTCAGGAAATGAATAGAACTAAGAAGCAAGAGGCAAGGAAACAGGAGACTGAACGTTTAGAAATGAAAAATGTCATATTCAATATTACATATCAATATAGGGTTATGAAGACGGCATCATACATTTAAACTGTATAAACATATAAACGTATACATTAAATTAAACATAAGGAACAAAGAAAATTAGACCTGGTTAAAGAGACAATTAGTTACTAGAAGATAGAATTTGTCCCGACCCGCGGGTAGTCAATGAAGGCTCTAGAGGGGGTGTGGGATGAAAAAGAGACAAGAAGGAAACGAGAAATGGAGAGAAGACAGGAGTCTGATCAAGTCTCATCTGTTGAGCGGGAAGCTTGGGCTTATATACATGCGGGAATGGGGATTGCCGTCAGCGGGTAACTAGGCAACGGAGGGAGGTTCAGATATCACGCGAGGGTGGTCAGAGCATCAGGCGATATTACGTAATTACAGGAAGTTGACCATATATAGAAGTCACAGGAAACTAACCATACATGGAAAGTACAGGAAACTGACCATATATGGAAACTGGAGCTAAATTCTCAAGACGGCTGGTAATTTACAAAATGGATGCCAACCGCAGGTCTTTCAGCGGTATAAGATGGATGCAGACTGCAGGTTTCTCAGCGGTCTCCCACAAGAATTGAATAAATGAAAAGAAAATAAGACAAACAGATGGAATAGATAGAAGGAAGCTTAAACTAAATGGAAGTTGGAGTGTAAAGATCACCCCCCATAAATCAGAATTATATAAATAGAAAAGAAACAACATTCAAAATATTGAAGGTTGTTGAGCCTTAAAGAAAGGGGAGGATAACAAATCCAGGCAAAATAATATAAAGAAACCCAAACGCTGACCAGTACTGAAGGAAACACGAACCACAGCACCAAAGAAGCAAGAGAACCACAGGAGCAACCCAGATAACAGAGGGTGATTTTCACAGAAATAAAGTCAGCGCGATCGCCAGCTTTTCCGCTGCAACGACTATGGGCACAGAACAGTAGAATAACATTTCAGAACCACGAAGAAAATAAAATGATAGCCTAGACTTTAGCGACAAGCCTTCTTTCTGCAAAAAGTGGAAAAGAAATTTCTAAAAGACTCATGTTAATACAAAATACAATGTCCCCAGAAGATATACAACAGGGTAAATTTTTTAAAAATATAAGATGACATAAAACAATAGTAATGTTTAACCCAAAAGATAAAAATACTACCACAGAACTAAAAAAACCGGACTACAGTGGTATCTACAGTGGGGAGAAAATGATTAGGGCTAACACCTTCTTAAATTCTTTACATGATACACGAAGAGGGGAAAGGAATCATTTAACTTTTGACATGCATATGCCCGTTTAAAACATGAAGGGTGAGCACTGAGAGAATAGAACTACTGCATATTCAAACAACTGCAGTAAGCACATGGGGCACCAGGTGGTACGGGGCAATGGACATGGACCCCTTCCTCACTCTTTAAGCAAAATTAAATTCACTTAAGTTGCAAACAAGGATTTGAATATGAAAAGCAAAATCCTATGACCTTTCGCAGAAAATATATAAGAATACATTTGTAATCCCAAGGTAACAAATGTCTTCTAACACAAAAGGAAAAAGGTGAGTGAAAACCAATCAGCTCACCACGTCAGGATCAGGATGCCTTTTTGTCAAAAGATGCAGGAAAACGGAGAAGAGAAGCCACACAGTATAGAAGCAGTTTGCAACACATGTAGCAGACAAAGGCCGGGAGGCAGACTGCGCAAAGGCTCTCACATGTATGTCAGCCAGAAAGCACCAACTGCAGACCCATCCCGGAATGGAAACTGAGCAGTGCAGGCATCACAGAAAAGTTACGCCATCTCATTACTGTTATGGAGGACGCAACCTTCAAAATAAAATCAAATGCAATCTTAAATCCACTAGATTAGCAACATGTTAGAAACATCCCACTTACTTATTTAAAGTTCATAAAAATAATCATTAATGACAGGTGTAGGTAATTGTAAAAAGCCATACGGATCCTGTGAGCCCATTCTATTTATTTTGCCTTCATAATTTACAAACAAGAATGCCCTTGTTTGCGTTAGCAAAAACTGCAAGCCACTAACATGACATCTAAGAAAAGCATGCATACGTGAGTGGTATCGGCAACTTATTCCCCTTCCTACGCACAGCTGTCTTCTTGCTGGAGTCTTGACTGAGTCGGAGCCTTCCCACCAGGCTGGCCCTACACCTGGTCTTATAATGGTTGTTCTGCTTGACCCAGGGAGTGCTTTATAACTATATTGTATTGTGCACCAGTAGAGAGACTGAGCTTCAATGATTCAGAACGCAGAAGTCATGTTGATGATTTAGAAAACCATTATCATAGTCAGTGAACAACTCTTGCCATTTACGGCGCAGTCTGTGATCTGTCCTGTGGCCACAAGACAGCAGATGCACATGTCACTGAGGTTTCACCTAAACGCCTGCTAGTGAAATAAACAAACCTTTTTCCCATAACTTTTCCTGAGGGCCTTATCAATAATCTCTGTGGTATTCCTTTTCATCTTTCTATAGTTGTTCAGTGTAACTTACAAACAATGAGTCCAGAAACACACTTGGGGTATTTTTAAGGAATCTGGCAGCGGATGTGTTTCTGTTTCTGTTTCACAAAGTTGGTGTTGTAATGTCCACTTATTCACAAGTGAAGCTCTGCAAGGGCGACTGTCGGGATAATACTGCTGTAACCAGCAAAAGGCCATCCTGCAGCAGTAAACAAAAAAGGCATCTTTGAATAAATAAGTAAAAAAAAATTTTTTAAGAAAAAAAGAAAGGCATTTCATTTTCAATTACAATCAATATAGAGAGAGGAAAGGGCTACAAGTATACATTTAAAGATGAACTGGATTTGGTTGCATTTGTTTCTTTTTTATTTTAAAGAGAATTTTTAAAAAAGAACAAGAGCAAAATGCCAACCACAAAGACAAAGCAAAGCAAAAACAATAAGAATGATACAGGATTTCAGAACAAAATGATGGGGATTAACAGTGGTTGTGGTATTGCATATTTTTGTCTTCACTGACATTGGTCAGATTACAAGATATAAGAATGCAAGATTAATCAAACTATTAAAGAGAATGAAAAATAAAAACAAAAAATTATAAATGGTACAGAGTTTCACCAAACAAGATGATAGGAATTGAACAATGGTTGTTACGTTGCATACTGCGTCTTCAGATGAGTTGCTCAGATTATGAGATATAAGCATGCAAAATTTGTCAAATAAATAAATAAATAAAGCATTAACTGTTCCTTTCAATAAACTGTTAGATATCAGCAGTACAGTTATCCCAGTCATCCTTCTGTACACACACACACACACACATATATATATTTTTTTCCTTCCTTCTTTCTTTTTTTTCTCCTTTCCCTAATCCCAGTTAAACTAGGACTCGAGGCCCCACTTAATCCAGCTATTCCCTTTCTGGGTATTCTCCCAGAAGAAATAAAAACAACATACCACAGGGATATATGTGCACCCATGCTTATAGCAGGACAATTGTCATAGCTGAACCTTGGAAACAACCCGAATGCCCATCACCTGAGGAATGGATAAAAAAGCTGTGGCCTTTTAATACGGGCTTCTACTCAAGGCTTTTATAGGTAAGTAGCTGCAACTTACCTATAAAGAGATAAACGCGAGGCTTTTATAGGTAAGTGGATGCAACTAGAGACCATACTCATAAGTGAAATAACTTGGGCCCATGTATAGACATCACGTTGTCTCCCTAGTGTAAGAACACGAGAGTACATGGAGCCCAAAATGTCCAGTAGATATTGGGAAAGGGAAAGAAATTGCTCAAAAGAGGAAACAACTCTTTTAAAAAATAAGAAAAATCAAATGATTGGCTGTGCAGCAGAGGGCGCTGTCTGTTGTTCCCCCCTCCTGTGCCTTCCCAGCAGAGCTCTTCTAACACCCTGCCATGTCCTTTGTTGGCCCAACTTCAGTTCCAACATATGTGTTTTCCTTGTTTTCTTGGTGCTGCTGAGAGAGTTTAACCCTTTTGAAAAGAAACCTAACAAAAACTAAGCAGAATATGTATTTTTAAAGTAAATAAAAGATATGCAAACAGCCTGAAAGCAACCAGTTTTGCAAACTATAGGTTTGAGAATTTACAAAAACCAAACACTCACCGTCATCTCCTGCTACAGCCATGGGTTGGTTTCCTTCCTCCCAGCAGCTCGGATTCTGCATCTCTGGTCCTTGCACCCCAACCCAAAGGCCCAGATAAGTGACGCTGAGGACAGCAGGTACCTGAAGTTTAAATGTATCATTCCTTGGGCAGAACTGGTATGGATCTTTAAAAAAAATAAAGAAGGGAAGAAGAACGCTTATAAAACTTCTCTCATGCTGTAGCTGCATCCACATCCCTCCTTCTCGTTTTCTCTCCCTCTGTCTTTGGGAAGGAACATGAGGGGGACAAGAACACTCCAAGAGGTCTGCTGGTAGAAGTGAGGACACACGTCGCCCCTGCCCTGGACAGCAGCCGCACCCCTGCTGTTGGCGGCGTCCCAGTGTCCTACAGGGCAAGCCTACCTTCTTAATGATCCGGACTCCCCAGACTCTCCGAGAGAGAAGGGAGCCCAATCTTAGGCTCCAGGAGCGGGAGTACAGTGCTGACTGTCCCCACTGTGTGCAGGTATTCCTCATTTAACGACCGTTCAGACTTACACCTCCGCTTGGACTTACACCCGTATTTGGACTTTGGATGCAGGAATGCAAGCGGCAGCGCTGCCTCAGGGTGGCTCCTTCTACAGCAAGTCCTGTGACTTCTGCTGGTTGTACTGCACAGTACAGTTCTGTTACACAACACAGCACTGCATGTAGGAGTTATGCATATAGTACTGCAGTTGTATGTCCCCTTGTGTGTAGCTATGCAAACAAAAGCAAAGTCATCAAGTTGGAGCTTCTTTTGAACATTCTCCTTGTTCTGAATCTTGTAATGTACACACCATGTACAAGCCCTCGTTTAGTGACCACCCAAGTCACAGGAACATAATTCACCCTTACACAAGGGATGTGCGTAACTCCTACCAGTGACCTCTCGTGAAAAGAGGCCAGCACTGTTCCCAGACATTCCACAACACAAGAAGCATGTGGTTAAAAAAAATGTCACTAGGGCCAAGCAGAAAACCTCTGCATTAAAACTTTAAATAGCTAATACATTGTAAATGTATTTTAGAGACTCCCATTGAATAATAATTATAGATTTGAAAGTTTTAAAGGGCTGTTCTTTAGTCTGTAGTAAACACTGTGTATCATTAAATACTGTCCCTTCATAATGACAAAGAAAACACCTTTACCGCCCAAATTCTTTGGACCACTCTGTTATGGTTGATACATTGTGTCAACTTGGGGAGTCTGGAGGTTTGGCTGAGTGACTCAGCAGGAAACCAGGGTGCTTACTTTGTACACATCCTGAGCCTGTGGAAGAGGAGGGCGTGGAGACTGTGTGAGAGGTACACGCTTCCTGGGTGGGGGTACCCTGTTTACAATGTAAGGGAAGTGAAGAGGCTGCTTGCAGCCAGTCCTCCCTTTTGCTTGTTGTTTTTGCTGTGCTCTGCTGCCATGAACATTTGCCCTCTGCCATGTGCAACTCTGCCTCAGAACCAGCCAAGTATGGACTGAAACCTCCATAAACTGAAACCTTTCCTTCCTTCATTTTGGGCGTTGGATATTTTGTCTCAGCAACAGGAGATAAGTAACCAAGACACCCCCTATGCATAATTTATGGATCTGGGAGTATGTCTAGACGTGTTGGTGAAACTCAGAAAAAACAGAGCTTGTTCACCAAGCTTTGCACACAGCATGTTAGGGAGCGTGGTCTCTGTTGCGATCAGAACCTTCTGAGGGAGGAGTATGGAGTGTTTGCACTTTCCACAGTGAATGTTCCTGCTGCCTTAACGGTGGCTCATTTTTAGGTAGCTGGTCTAGATTCAGTGATTTTTTGAAGTCTTTGGCAATTTTTAATTTTTTTATTCTTTTATTGGTCTGTGTTTGCACTGCACAATGAGCACGTCCATCTCGGAGACTGGAACATGCACATTACACACTCTAATCTTTCCTCCGCCCACCCTCTCCCTCCTCGCTCCATCTCTCTCTCCACTTCCTCTTAGAGAAGGACCTCTCTCTCTCCTTCCTATCATCTATCTTTTATTTTTAGTCTGAGTTTCTCATATGAAAGAAACCATGAATATTTAAGCCATGTGTCTGATTTACTTCACTTACGTTCTCAAGGTGAGTCCATTTTCCTACAAAGGCATCGAGTTTATCTTTCTTTATGGCAAAGTAGTGCTCCATTGTGTGTAAATACCGTGGTTTCTTTATCCATTCATCTGCTGGTGGACGTAGGCTGCCTCCAAGATTCAGCTATTTTGAGTTGTGCTGAGTAAACACAGGTATGCACTGTAATATGACATATTTAACTGAGGAAGAGTCCTAGAAGGGAAATAGCTGGTTCCAGTGGAATTCCTCATTTTAATTTTTTGAGAAATCTGCACACTGATTTCTTATGGGATGGACTAAAAGCTGAGAGCTCAGGACCTTTCATCCTTGCTGTGGACAGTTTCTGAAACAGTTACTTTCCATCTTGGAAGTATATCAATATTACTGTGACAGCTTTCAGAAATACATGAAATCAGAATATCTGGGGGTGGAACCAAGTCTTGGAAATGTGCCAGAGTCCCACACAGGACGCTGATGTCCAAGCAGGCTGGCAGCCATTGCTTCAGCCACAGGGTGTCTAACGGGCAAGTGTGCCTCCTGTGGTGCACAAAAGGCAGCAGCCGGGGCAGGGAGCCTAAGAGCCTTGCAGCTGGTCACGCAGCTGGTAATGCCAGAGCAGGAGGCTAACGGAGACTTGCCGTGTGCCAGGCTGGTGGGCAAGCACACTCTCCCGTGTGCCTGCAGTTTCCTGCCACTCTTGTGCCCTATCCTCCACCACAGCTGCCTCAGCACAGAGCTCCTGGGTGACCTGGACTGGGTCAGGCAGGGACCACCCTTGCTTTGGGTACTGCATCCTTCCTGCCTAGAAAGGGCACCTCCCGAGTGACCCAGATCCCTAGACTCACGTGTGCACCAGCCTGTCTTCCCCTCATGGCAGCTACGCAGAGGAGAGGATGGGACGTGCTGTGGAGGAGGCTGTAAAGAAATGAAGGAAACTCAGCATCAAAGTGACCTGGACAAGGAGATATGAAGCACAGACTCTTCCTTCCTGTTACATGCTGGTTTCAGTGGTGTCCCTTGGGAGAGCACAGTGTGTGTCAACACAATTCACCTCCCCAATTCTCTCCTTTCAGACTCAGCAGAAGTTGGGTGTCATGCACAGCCCTGTCTTCCCAGCACTCTGGAGGCTGAGGCAGGAGGATTGCAACTTTGTCTTGGTTACTTTTCTCTCGTTGCTGAGACAAAATACCCAAAGCCCAAAATGAAGGAAGGAAAGGTTTATTTAGCTTACAGTTTGTGGAGGTTTCAGTCCATATTGGCTAGCTCAGAGGCAGATGGCAGATGGCAGAGGGCACATGTTCATGAAGGCAGAGCACAGCAAAACCCACAAGA
The DNA here is from genome assembly GCA_004027595.1 of Dinomys branickii. Taxonomy (NCBI): domain Eukaryota; kingdom Metazoa; phylum Chordata; class Mammalia; order Rodentia; family Dinomyidae; genus Dinomys; species Dinomys branickii. The sequence continues at coordinate 114,679 of PVLD010003587.1, read as the reverse complement.
GCACAAGGGAGGAGTGGCAGCAAGCAGCCTTTTTTTCTCCCTTACCTTGTAAACAGGCTACCCCCACCCAGAGGTCCTGTAGCTCTCACACAATCTCCGTGCCCTTCTCTTCCACAGGCTCAGGATGTGTACAAAGTAAGCACCCTGGTTTCCTGCTGAATCACTCAGCCAAACCTCTAGACTCCCCAAGTTGAGGTATTAACCATAACAAAGTTCAAGCCCAACCTGGGCAATTTAACACCTTAGTGAGACCCTTCCTCAAAATAAACACATGAAAAAGGGCTGGGGCTGTAGCTTAGGGTTAAGACCTTGGGTTCTATCCCCAGTACTGCAAAGAGAAAAAAAGGTCTGCTGAGGGGAAGCAGCCTTCCCTTATCTCCACTTACCTGTTCAATTGACCCCCTCCCCCATTACACAGGCATAGCCCTTACAATGCCACCCTGCTTTGTGGAGTCAGTTCCTCCTTCTCCACAGAACATGGGCTCCTGCGAAAAGCAAAGAGAAGATACTTTAAAAGCCCCATCCTTCACCTGTATCATTAGCATCTAGCACACTCTGTGGCACACTGAAGATATTTGGAAATAATTTCTGAGTGAGTCCCAATACCTTATGATTATAAATGGGACTAAGCATATTAGACAGTAGCTTCAAATTTTATAAATCAGGAAAATGAGTCAGAGTGTAGGTGAAGGTCTAGTGACTCAGGCTGGGAAGTCACTTACTATTTCTAGCTCATTCCAACTGTGGGAAGTCAAATTGAACCGGTGTTGAATTCCCACGGTTGAGAGGGACAGAATAACTGACAGACTCTGAAACAGGACTTGACCACTCAGTGACCAGTCCATACATGCCTGCTCACTGTCACCATAAGCCATTCAAAAGCCAAGCTTGGCATTTCATAGGAAAAACCACAGACGTGTGTACGTGTGATGCAGGGCCATGAGCATTTTTTTCAAGCAAAACGTAAAACTACACTGATAATTAGTCTAAACTTTAACTGGACAGGGATAAAATATAATTGGCCTATTGTTTATTCAACAGATGGGTTTTCAGCTATGCATTTGTACAAGGCTCTTTGGCAGAGATCATGGGAGGCAAAATAGAACACCCACCCTCAGCCCTACTGGTCTTCATCATCTATTCTAAGAAAGAGCATACCTCTCTCCTGCCAAATGCAAGGCATGCACAGAACCCACAACGTAATTCACAAACCCAGCTGGAGTGCATGCTGGGGAAAAGGAAGCTTGGGAATAAGGGCAGATAGTGGTAGGCCGGCCGGTGCCCACCGCGCTCACCCCTTTGCGCGCTTTGGAAGGAATCACCTGCCCGGAGGCCTGGGGACCCAGCGCCTGCTCCACCCTCCAGGGCGGCCTGCAGGGTTTGGACTGGGGTAGTACCCGCACAGCTGGTGCCCACTGTCTGCAGATTCCACTCTCGCGAGTTCCTTCTCATGAAAATACCCGACGCCAAAATCAAGGCCCCGCAGTTCACTGACACCTGCAGTGGTGGACAGAGGTCCCCAAAGGCGCATGGGGCTCCCCCTGAGGCCAACCAGGACTGTGCAGCCTTACTGTTCTAGATCTCTCGGGCCGCAGCGCGGGGCTGTCTCCTTGCTCGTCATATACCACTTTTTGGAATGAGTTTTGGTGATTTTGCTGTTGCTGACCCTCCTTACGCACAGCCCTAGCTGCTGACCGGTGGCCCCTGGTACACGAAGCCCTCGATGCGCCCCAGAAGGCGGACACATGCAGCACACAGGCTGGACGCGGCCCGTTCTGGCACTCCTTAGAGTGGCCCCAGGTCCCTCGTAAGCAATAAGCACCGGGAGGTCTTTAAACAGAAATGGACACCAAACAGCCTCCGGCGCTGACCCACTGACCGCCGCGGGGCCGGACAAGAGGTCCCGGGGCCACAAGCCCGGCCCGCCGGGTCCCACCCGGCCGCAGGCTCGGTCTGGCGCCCGCAGGTGGCGCGGGCGAGCTGCGCTTTGGGCCGGGGCGGCGCGGCAAGCGGAGGCGGCGGGTCCCTCCCCGCGCCCTGCGCCCGAGAGGAGCCGGCGCCGTCCCGACCGCGGCCGACCGCGCGCACCATGGAGGCGCAGGCCCGAGGTGAGGTCCGGCGGTCGCGGCGCGGGTTTTCCGCCTCGGCCAACTTCGGCCCGGACGGCACGGACCCCCGCGTCGGGATCCGCTCCGCACTCGGGCGCGCGGGTGGGGGCCGCGGCCCGGACCTGTTGGCTGTCCGGATCGGGTCGGCTCCGTCCGGCGCGGAGCGCGGGGCTCGGCCGGGGGCTTCCCGCGATCTGCGAGCCGCCGCGGCCTCCCACAGGGTGGCTTGTGTCTTGGGGTCACACTTGGACCGGGGCCGGGGGAACCCTAAGGAGCCCTTTAACATGAGAGGACGCGGAGCCCGATCTCCTCGGCGCGAATATGGGGCGAGGGCCCACCCCGAGGCCACCTGGAGCAGCGCCCAGAGGAGTGGGTGCGGGGTTCAGCCTCTCGGTCTCCAGCCCACCTTGATCCACGCGGTAGGGGGCGGCGACGGCTGCGACACAAACGCCAACCGGGGACAGTCCGCGGGGGCTTCGAGACCCCTGCCCGGCCGACCCAGCGGGGCCGCCGGGACCACGTGGCCGGCTCGGAAGTGGCCGCTCCGCGCTGAGCCCTGGCTGTGCAGACAGCAGAGGATAGGAAAGGGCTGGAAGTCAATCGTGGGGCCCCAGGGGGAGCCCCTCTGCGCCACTGCGACGCCTCCTTGGGGGACTTCATTCCCTACGTGGAGACGGGTCTCCAGGGCCTTGGGTGGGGCGGACAAATGCGGCCGACTCCAGATCCCACAGGGACAGTGCGAAGGGTCAGCTGGGGAGCGGGGGGGGGGGGGCCGGGAGGAGATTCCCGCGGGAGCAGTCGGGTAAGGGGGTTCGGGTCGCTGAAACCGGGCTAAGCCTTGGGACCCGGGGTGAGGGTGCGGGGTGCTGCAGGACAAGGAATCTGAGGCACTGGCCAGGGCGATCTGGTGGAGTGTTCTGTGTAGACTGACGACCGTTTCTTGCTAAAACTGGGTTTCCCGGGGCGAGTCCACAGATGGGTTTAGGAAGAGATTCAGAAGCTTGGCCACAGTTGGCCAAGCAGAGAATCCTTGTCACTGATCAAATTCAAATACAGAGGTGGAACTGGAGGCTTCATGCCTGCCCTGAAGCAGGCAGGACAGCACTGGAACTCTCCTCCCTGACTGGCAGACGGGATCCCTGGTGAGTCCCACAGACTCTGTCCCTCAGTACCCGGGGGATTTGGCTCCAGTACCCTGAAGATATCTCGGTGCTCATGTATCCTCTAGAAAACGGTCCGGTCCCTGAGTGTAGACCCCACATCCTCTGTGTGCTGGGAATCACTGCTAGGTGACTTAGAATGTTTGATACAATGTGAAGGCCCCGGAGGGGTTGTTGTCCTAGATTGTTTAGGAAATGCTGACAATGGGAAAATTCCTGTACATGACCAGAGGAAGTATTTTTTTGAACATTCCAGATTCTTAGTTGTAGAATCTGAGGATCCTGACTGAAACCATGGATATGGAGGTCCATGGCCTGGGCACTCACACCGGAGTGTCCAGGTCCTGGGCGTCAGTATGCCAGGTGACTCTGTTCAGTGAGGCTAGAGAAGAATTATAGCAGGTAGAAAACATTCCTCCGAATTCTGAAGATGACCGGAAAAGCAGATTGGCGAGCCACCACTGCCTGATTTGCTGGATTTTATTTGCTCTACCTATGTGCAAATATTCAGTGCTTTCCTCTGCCAAGCACAATGCCAGGAACAGTAAAAAGAGACCTGATTTTCTGCCTCATGAAATTTCTGCCACTGCCTTTAGAGTAGAGGAAGAGACATAGTAATCTGGTAGCTATTTGGTTAACAAAATGTAAAACTGCTCCGTGTTAACGGTAGAGGAGAAGGAAGGCCTTGCAGGGCTCTGAGAACACCAGAGACGGTCTTTTGGATTAGCAGGCAGCCATCCAAACAGCTGGGTTGTTTACTGTGCCGTGTCTGGGGCCCACCCTGTCGTGCCCAGGGGCCTTGCATGGGTGGAGGCTCCTTCCCGTTCTCCAGGGCATACAACTTCTAGAACTAAGTTTCTTGTTTATGGTCAACTAGATAATGAGTAATACAGTGTTGTGCATGCCCAGCCCTCTGCAGCCCTGTGACTTTAAGGGGAAAGATAGACTCAAGCCCCAGCCCTCTCAGCCGCCCCTTGGCATCTGCCTCTGCCACTCTCCGGGGCTGTGGTGGGGCTTGGGGTAGACAGGGCAACAAAAAAACCTGCCCTGGCCCTGCTGTGGCCTCCTCCTGCCCTCTCCATTCTCAGCTCTGTCTGTAACCCCCTCCCTCCCCGGCCCCAGCACCTGCCCAAATAGCTGTACCTGCATGAGGCACCCTGGCCGGGCACCCGGGGTGAAGCCACCTGTGAGCAGTCTGGCTCGGAGGTTTCTCCCTTCATTATTTTGGATCACCATCTTCCCTACCCCTTCCGGCCTCCTCCTCCCTCTTAAATGTGTACCCTAACCACATGAAGACTGCTGCAAACTTGGATGTCACTTGTGGATCCAATAGCTTGAGGAAATGTGGAAGCATTAAAATGTGTGACTCCTACTGTGCTTGGTAAATTCAGAAATTAAAGCATAGGGAAGAGGGAGAGATAAAGTGTTTGCAAGCTGCAAGCTTTCCTGTGACTTTTGCCAGTGTAGATGAATATAAAAAAGAACTTTATAAAAGGAGATTGGGTGGAACTTTTGTGGGTAGAGATGCTAACTGAATGCTTGCCACTTAGATTCTAAGATAGTCCTGTGATTTCCAAGGTAAAGCCCTCTGTCTTCAGCGTGGTTTATTTTAGAATTACCTGGAGTGGGGATGGCTTATCTCTCTGCCTCTTTTCTCCTGTGGTATCTTGGCATTGGGAAAAGGGAAGCTACTTGAGGTCAGGCAGCATCTGGCAGCAAGACCTGCACGTTCCACTGAGGCCACTGAGTAAATGTGGAAGTAAATGTGCAAGCAGCTGCTTAGGACCGAGCATGGCTGGAACAAATTCCCTGAGAAGGGGCGGGGAGTAGCGAGGGACAGGAAGGGACACACAGGAACACAGCGATCCTACTGATTCCCCACTGGGGCTGGAGGATTTAGTAGCATATTGACATACATGAAGCTTCCAGAATAGATTGAAATTACCTGGGGATATACGGGAGAGTCTACAGTAAGCGAAGATGTGTGGTATTTTGGGTGGATTAAATGCATGCCCAATTTGTGATAGCTTCAATTTATGATGAGCTTATTGGGTTATAACCCCAGCATAACTCAAGGAGCATCTTGAGACAATTTGGAGACGAATGTAGCCTTTTCCTAAAACATGTGGCAGTCCTTTAAAAACGTCTGCTCCTTTTAAACCATCTTTCAATATTTCATTATTCTAAAATGGAAATAACTCGTTTGTTTTTGCATTTCACAAAATCTTTAATGTCAAAAGGAAAACTTTCTCTTCTCTTAATCCTTGTAAATATTCAAATTAATAGCCAATATTCAAATTCCTGTGGCTGCTGTTACAAATGACCACAAACTCAGTGGCCAAACAGCAGCAGAAATTTATTTGACCCTTCTGGACGTCAGAAGTCCGAAGTCCCTGTCGCTGGGCTGAAGTTGTGGGCGTGGCAGGGCTGACCTCCCACCACAGCTACCGGGACAGTCTTCCTCACCGCTTCCATTTCCGGTGGCCTCCTTGCCTCATCTTTGCCCTTGGTAACATCTCCTGTCTGCCCCAAGTCACCCTCTGCCTGTGTTGTGAGAACCCTGTAATTCCCTCATCCCCAGACCCCACATTTAAGTCATAGCTGTGAAGAACACTTTCTATATAAATTAACATTTAAATTTACATTTAAGTATAGGTTAACATTTATCCTTTCCATGTACATTAACATTTCCATATAACTTACATTTACTATGACAGGCCCTAGATGAGGACCTGATGTCTTGAGGGGCATTATCCAGCCTACTATGATCACTATTTCTCTATTCAACTCAGAAGAATTCTTATAAGTCTGTGAATAGACATAAAGTAATAAATGTTGGATTATTCCTACCTGTTTGCTAATCCCCTCAAAGTGAAAATGTCATATTACATATTTCATCTTACACTTCACTCATGGGGCATTTATTTACTCTCGTTCTGAAAAGGACATAGAACACGACCTGCAAACATATGAAACATAGCAAGTTAATGTGAATTTGAAATCTATAAGAGAAGATAAACACAGAGAACAGAAAATGAAGCAAGGGGTGATTAGCTTAGCAAGACATGTGCAACTATACCAATTTTATTGCCGTTACATGGAAAACAAATCCGCGCTTCTAAACAAAGTTTGGGATAGTAATTTGTAATTTTATTACAAAACAGTGGAATGTTCCCCGTTCTCTTCCTTCTAGTCTCTTATTTTACAGGGATTAAATTACCCAAGGAAAAATTTTAGTTTGGCTTATATATTGCCCTTCAGGCAATATAAGCACAAACCTCAGATGATGAAAGGCGGCCTTTTCGGTTTATGTTTCTTTTCACAGTATTAATGATGTTCATGTTGTCTTTAAAACTACTTTGTGTGGTTTTGTCTTCTCTCTACAAAAACATTTTGAAACAGATGATGATGTATCCCCTAGGTAATGTCAGTCGTTTGCAGCGCACCCTAAGCTATTGTTATAGTTCAACTCTTCATAAAGTCTAACCCTACAGGGGTAGATGCTGGTAGTGTTCTGCAGCTCACTGTGCATTGCTTTTGCTCACATACGCCTTATTTGATTGCTAAATAGGCAGACCCTGAAAAGGTTCTTCAAGATGAGACTTACAAGCAAAGTAACTTGTTTTTGTGACTTTTGATAAGATTTTCTGCTTAGTAAAATATAGGAAATAATACATATTGCAGCAAATATGGACTTGTTTGAACGAGCATTTCAGCAAATTCTTACAGATGATTAGATACACATCAGGTGCTTTTATTTCTGAGTCTGAGAGGCAGCAGAGTTCTCTGGATCCTGGAGTCAAGACAAATGGTCTGGAGTTTAATCCTGCTTTTGTCACTTACAATTCATACAATCACTAGCAAGATATTGATGTCTCTGGACTTTGTTTTCCTCTGTGTAAAATGAGGACAATGACAGCTCTAATACCCTGGGTCATCACGGACATCTGATAAGTCAGTGCATGAATGCTTGCTGCTGCTTCTGTTAGCATATGGCAAAAATCCCGCGTGTGTTGTTTTCTTGAGACCTAGGATAATATCATGAGGTAGCTGTCTTTGCTTTTAACTCATTCAAGAGATGGAAACTAAGGGTCACAAAATTTAAGGGAGAAAGACCAGATTCACCTCCACGTCCATGAGTGTCTGGAGTGTTAGCTTAACCAGCAATCCCCACCGTCTCTCAGTGTGTATCGAGTGACGAGTGCCAAACGGGAAATGCAGACAGACTGGACAAGCGTTGTCTGCAGAGAGGGTAGTGGAGGAGACCTGAGCCTCGCTGCTATGAGTGATAACACACAGAATTCATGAGATGATGCCTTGCCTCCCCATGGGATGGTTAGGGAGGTAATAGCATTGTAGTGTCTGTTCTTCAGTCCCAGATAGCATGCTCCACACTTTAAGAAACCATCCTGTAATTTCATAGGTACAGCACACTCACAGGAAAGCAGCATTACTTTCATTTTACTGAATGACATGGTAGCTATGCTGCTTTCCCCAAACCGGACATGCTGGAGCCTAGATTCAAGTCAGAGAATTGGACTTCATGCTTTGGGATTTCATTACTACTCTATACCATCTTCCTAAACGCTTAGGTAAGGAGTGTGGAGAGCTATAAATCACGATTATGCTTTATGTGCTGTAAAACCCACAGGGCTCCAAAAGGGCTGAATTTAACTGAGCTATCTATCCCACCTGTGGGCCGGGGATGGGTCTTGGAATGGAAATGTGACTCAGTACCCCTGAGACCTTTGAGATGTGTAAGGCTCCTGACACTGCAGAGTTGGAGGTTGGGGTAGTGCCCGTTTGTCAACAGTTCGCTGGTTTTGTTCTTTATAAGGCGAAGAATCTTATATGAGTCCCATATCCTGAGATTCTTAGACTAGCTCAAAGAAAAGTCAGTTCAAATATGGGATGATTCAGTATTTTTCCACTTATCTCAGTACCTTAAAAAGAAATAGAAGTTATGGGATCTGTGTGCTTGTTTTAGAAAGTAGCACCTGTATTGTTTAGGTATTGATAGTGCAGGGTATAGTGGCACTGTGGGAGGCTGAGGCAGGAAGATAGATAACAAGTTCAGGCCCATCCTGCTCAATTTAGTGACTTAATGAGACCCTGTCTCAAAGTAAAAAAGAAAAACAAAGCTGGAGAGGGATATACCTCAGTGGTAGAGTGCTTGTTAACATGCATAAAGGCCCTGGGTTCAATCCCCAGGATGGCCCAAGAGCAAAAGAATTCAACCAAAAGAATGAACCCTAATGAGTACCTCCTTTTACTGCCCCTTGTGGTATTATGATCATTTGTTTACGTAAATCTGTTTTATTCATCCAAGTGTCTCCCAAGTGTATTAGCACAGCGCTATTTTAAGAAAGTACCTAATGAAACGATGTGTGTGTGTGTGTGTGTGTGTGTGTGTAAAGAGTGGGAGGACTTGTCCTTAACCAGCTCTGTGTAACCAGCTCTGTCTGTGTTGACTATTTCTGTGGTCTCCAGTGACATCTGAGGAAAGGAGGTGACTGCTTCAAGCATCCGTGGGGCTCAGTGTTCTAGGACTGCAGATATTTGCCAGGCCTGCTGTTCAGGAATCCCCAGTGACACTTCAAAGCCACTTACTAAATTTACTGACCTTCAGCGTAGCTAAGAGCATGTGGGGCTGGGGATATAGCTCAGTGGAATAAGTGCCTGCCTAGCAAGCGCAGGGTCCTGAGTTCGATCCCCAGTACTGCAAAAAAAAAAAAAAAAGAGCATGTGAAACTTGTGCATGCCTACAATCCCTGTGCTCAGAGGCTGAGGCAGGAGGATAGCTGGGACTTCAAGGCCTACCTGGGCTGCAGTGTGAATTCAGGGCTAGTCAAACTACATAGCGAGACCTTATCTCAAGAAAATGTGGAGTTTCAAGGTTGTCATTCTACTTTTCATTGAATATTTATTAAATAAAGTGTAATTTACTTAAAATTTATGCATTAAATTAAGCACTATCTTTAACACACCAGGGGAGGCAGCAGAACATTTTAATGCATTGGAGGTAAGCGTGAGTCCTCGAGGAATGAAGCACTTTAAATAGTGTCTGCCAGTGTGGGTCATCTATACGCATTGCATTTTGAGGCAGAAGGAGTGAAATTCCCAGAACATAACCACAAATCCTCAAGAATATTCTAGCCTCCAACCTACTGATTCTTTCTAAAAAGGCAAAATTCAGGGATTCTGCTGTGGCCAGATCACCACTGTGCGTGGAAAATGAGCATGTTTATTGTGCTCATCTCCAGACGTGTGTGTCAGCATCTGCATCTCAGACAAATTCTGTTTCTCAGTCTGCCTCAAGTACAGAATCCTCGTCAACTCTTTGGAAATTGCCAACTGGCTTTTTCTTATTTTCAATAACAAGCACACCTTGCCCAGGATCACAGAAGCAGGACTGATTCATGCACACGAGGAAGAGTTTGGGATGAGCGCACGGGAAGGAGGTCCTCAGATCTCTCAGCTGTAGAGTCTCTCGATGTTGGGTATCGGTGGTTTTTCACAAATCTCCCCCTACACATGAAGGAGCTGAGAGTAGCAAAAGTGAGAGCTAAAAACAACATGGTCTGTAAATATTTCCCAACACTTCTTGTTCCAGAATGCAGTCACTTCTTTGTGGAAACATTGGGGAATCGTGGTTTCCCTTCCTCAAGCAGCGGGATGGACCAGGCAGAAGATACAATCCTTGCCCTTTTATTCCCCCTTTAACAGCCCAGGGCTCTGACAGAAGAACCAGCTCACCTTGCTCCCTGCAGAGCTGATTGTAGTTGGCACCTGGAAGCCTCTCTTGAGCAGAGAAGGAGAGAGAAAGCTTTCTAGCCCACAGGCTGTGTGGGCCCAGCAACAGGTCAACAGCAGGCAAAGTGGATATGTGTGCAGATTTGGGGGTTTTATCTGCACCAGGACATCCGGAAAGACATGGATGTCCAAGGACTGGTGGGGTTTAGGGTTTGCTCAGCATCTCAGTGGGGAAAAGGGCCTGGTGGGGCGAGCAGATGCCCTCTCTGTGAAGGGAGCGAGCCCTTGGGGGACAGCTGGGGTCTGATTGCTAGAAGGGTGGAGAGAGAGGAGAGCTGCTCCCAGTCAGGGGGCTTAACCACCCCTCAGTGCTATTGGGAGGGGCTACACTGAGGCAGGGAGGGGTTTCAGGGAAGCAAGTTCCTCAACATAACACAGGGAAAAATAATTCTAAGGCCAAGTGACACAGTTTAGGGTGACATCTACTGATCCCTTCCACCCTACCTCTCGCTGATGTGGTACCCGATGCACCAAAAGCATCCCTGGCAGAGAGGGCAGCCTCCCTCCTGCAAAGAGTGTCGGCATCCCCACCCCCACCATCAGGTCCTCAGAGCCCTTCTCAGTGACTGTCCCTGGAGACAGAAGCAAGTCCTCAGAGTAGGGTTTGTGGTTTCCACCAACACTTGGAACCCACGCTTTACAGTCTTCATTGCATACACTAGAAACCCCAGCACTTCCGTCCTTTTTTTTCGCCTACAAACTGTTTCTGCATCCACAGCTCTGCACTCACAAATAAGCAATCTACACATTTGGAAAGCAGATCTTATATGTAAAAAATAAGAGGGGAGGAGGAAGCTGAGTACTGGTGAACCAAGCTAAACTGTGAGGAGAGCTGGAAAAAGGAACAAAGTATTAAGCACAGGCATTTTATACCTTACTATCCCAAATCTCATGCTTAGCTTGGCAGCCCATATAGACACTCCTCAATGAACAACCGAGGTCTGTTCCTGTGACTAGGTCGTTAAGCAACTTGGTCACTCAGTGAGGAGTTGTATACACTCTGTACATTACCAGATTCAGAACAAAGACATGGTCAAAGAAAGCTCCAACTCGATGACTTGGCTTTTATTTGCATAACTCTTACATGCAGCACTGTAATGTGTAACAGAACATAGAACTGCAGTACGGTACTGTGCAGTACAATTGGCAAAAGCCACAGTACTCACTGGAAAAGAAGCCACCATGAGGCCTCACTGCTGCTCATGTTTTTGTGTCCTAAGTCTGAATGTGGCCCAAAAGTCCCATCAGTGGGTCGTCTTGAGTCCAAGCAGCATGCCTCAGTCATACGTCCAAACAGTCCTTAAACAGTTTGTTAAAAAAGGAGTATCTGTACAAGAATTATCCCAAATCTGCTGAGATCCAAAATCACCTTTTACGAGTTCTGCTAATGGAGGGCAACAGTCAAAACCTATTTGTATCTAGCTGCATCCCATACAGTGCTTTGGGACCCACATGAAGTCTGTGGGTCCTGGGAATCCCCAGCTTGGTGGTGGAGGAGCTTCAGTACCTTGGAGCGATGGCCTTGGGGCACCAGGGTGCTCCGTAACCCTCAGGTGTCTCAGGGGCCCTGTGCCGCCATTGCAAAGCTGACCTTTGTACTCAGATGTCTGTCTGTTCCTTGAATTTCTTCCCCAAGGCTGAGGGAAAACAAATATTTCATTTCAATGCAATGGAAGTGCTATGTTTGCTGGAGACATAATGGTCCCAAGTCATCGTTTGAATGTGGTTTGCCTTTGGTTTGGAGAAAGAGGTGACTGCTTACTTCCTCTCCCTGTCTGATCTCCGTCTGCCTGTCTTCCTCCCTGCACCAAATCCAGGGCTCCGTCCTTAGTCCTTGCCTCGGTTGACCCATCAGCATTGCTTGGCATCCTTGATGCCCCTTCTTGAGCCGCGTTGTCCGCGTGGCTTCCAGGCCACTGGGCTCTTTGCCCTGCCCGTCCTTCTCTGGACTTCTCTCCGTTGCTAAGGGCTGGTGCACCCCAGGGTTCTGCTCTTGCCCTGTTCCCTGTCCCATCTACTGTGTCTTGGCTGTCCGCTGGAGACATGGCTTTAAATTCAACTCGTATGCTAACAACATGTGCTCCCACATTTATGGTTCCAGCCTGAACCTCAACCTGGTATGTCTACACTTGACATGTCTAACGTCAAGCTCATCTGATTCCTCCAAATTGTCCCTAGTTCTCCTGAATCACCCAGTTCCAGCTGAAGTGAAGCGCAAAGCCTGTCCTCCGAGGTCCTGTGTGTTCCCTCTCAGTGTTCCCTGACCAGTCTGCCTTCCAGCTCTACTTTCAAATTCTGCTTAGAGCTGAGTAACGTCCACCACCTCTGCTGCCACCGCTTCCGGCCAGGCCGCTGTCACTCACCTGGATTTTGCCGAGTTTCTTTTTTTGTTTTCGTTCTTTTGTTTTCTCGTGTGCATATTTGCAGGATGGAACATTTCTGGTGGGGAGTTCGCACTTGTGCCTATGGCATCTTCGTTCTTTCTCATTCCCTTTCCCTCCCTCCCTCCCTCCCTCTCCTGCCACTTCTGGGACCCTTTCCATTTGCAAAAGACCTCTCTCCTTGTTTCTCACTGTTGCTCCCTTACTTTTTAGACTTGGGCTTTCTCATGTGAGAGACACTGTGTACCGTTTAAGCTTCTGTGTCTGATTTATCTCGCTTAACATGACGTTCTCCCACGTTGGCCCCAGTGCTTCTGAGTCTGGAGTTCCCAGCACAGAGACCAGAGGATGCTGTGCCCTGCTTATCCTCCCTGGAAGCACTCCAGTTATGCCTCAGTTCTCTGGATCAAAGGCCGAAGCGCTCATGGTGATGAGAAAGCACGCACTGTTCGGGCTGCTGTCCTTTAATGTCCTGTCCCTGACCTGGTTCCCAGGTCCCCACCACCACTACCACGTTAACTCAGTTTCCAGTGCACAGCCTCTGAGTGCGTTACTGATTCCACCTCCAGGACTTCCTCAGCCCCACCCGGCTTCCTCACCAAGGGTGGGCAGTCAGTGTGACCCTGGTCCTGGAGCCGGCCTCTGCTGTGTGAGGCAGTTCCCCGCGGGTGTCTCACGTTTCTGTGCGACACATCTTCTGAACAAAGGCCTGTGGGCCTCACGTCCTCTGCCCTACCTTTCCCACAGCGTGCAGCCTTGGAAAAGACTGTTCCTGTGTAGGGCAGATTTGCTCACTATGGGGCAGATGATATGAAGAGGTTCATGGGTACCTCTTATAAAAATCAGGGTCTCCTAATCTCAGGGTTGCTCCCTTGGAATGCACCCTGCTGCATAAACAGACAGTGCCTGGCCCTCTCTACATTTGCCTTTTGGAGTCAAAGCTCCACACACTGCTGAAGCGACATGACTCTGCCACTACTGGTAAGAGTGAGTACTCCTGTCTTCATCCGTGACCCAAGAGTCTTGTGTTTCCTGCCTGCGTCCATGAAACTGCAAATGATGCATCACACCACGCAGGGGTGGGGGATCTGATCCTTCACAGTAGGGGGCTCCTGCCCTGCGCCTTTGGTTTCAGAGGCCCTCATTCTTGTGCTCTTCTGGCTGAGCATTTGTGTAGAGAAGAGGTCCACAGTCCTTCCAGGAGCCTGTCCTCCTCTGCATCATGCCCTGGCTACCTGAGACTCCAGAACTCCCAGCTATACAAGCTTGTGTGCTGCCAGGCTTACTGGCCTGCCTCAACCCCTGGCCAGAAGGTCCCTGCCTGCTCCCTGAAGGTGAAAAAGAGCTGGCTGATGTTCAGGAGCAGCCTGAGTCCCTCTACCACAAGCTAAGACACTCATTCTCATAGTGCAGTCCCTTGAACAGCGCCACTAGCTTTGTTTGGAAACTTGTTCAAACTGCAGATGCAGGGTCCCTGCCAAAAGCTGACAAGTAGGGGCCTGGGGGATTGGGTCATCTGTGTGTGTCACAGCCCCTCGGGTGCCTCTGGGGCATCTGCTTGAGGGTGGCATGAGAGCTTGCGTGCACGTGCCCAGGGCCCCATGAGGGCTGGCAGCAGACAGCCCCTTGGATGGCTCCCAGTGATTTCTGACGTTTTCTGACGTGCGTCCCTTATGCAATTGTGCAATCTCACCCTGGGGTATGGGCAAGAAGTCCAACTCACTTCCAGCGCAAGGTGATGCCCCACAGGATGAGACTTGGCTCCACAAAGTGTTACACAAGACCTCATCTTCGCAGCTGGAGCCAGTGCCCTCCTGCCGGGTTCAGGGAGCAAGGAACTGCAGGGCTTTTCTACAAGCTGCGGGTGCTTTTTGGACCCAAGAAAAGCAGCAGAGCCCCGTGTCCTTCGGTTCTGTAGCTGCTGAGGATTGGATTTCTCCAGTGTCCTCCGTGAGCCCTGAGCAGTCCTCCAGCTGATCCTTGGGATGAGTGCAGTCTGCAGATACTCAGTCCCTGTGCCTGGAATTCTGCCCCCAGGAACTGAGAAAATGAATGTAGATTGCTGTAAGCAGCTAACGCTGTGGGAATCTGTTGCACTTTTTGCCTTTATCCAAAGCTATCCCTCTTTCCTCTGCCGTGTTTTCCTTCGTTTATTTTGTTCTTTATGTCTTCCCCCACCTTCTTACGTAAAGTTCTGTGAGGACAAGGTATTTACCTGTATTGATCTCTGCTTAGCCTCTGGCACCCAGGACCGGGCTAAGGAGTATAGCCTTGAACAGTGTTTATTGAATAAATGAAATGAGCTATAATCGTTTTTCAAAATGTCCATGAAAGTCAACAGGTTCTTCCTACTGTCTTTGCTCAGTATTAGGTAATGGCATGAATGGTAAAAACAAATGTAAAGGAAATAAATTTCCCAAAGTAATTAAGTGAATGAAAATATTGATTCTGTTCCCTGACCTTCTTCCATAAAAAAGATTCATTAGCTTGGGTTTGCTGTTGGTGCCAAACCAGGTTCACCCCCAGTCCAGCTCTTGAGTGTAGCCCTTGATGTCCTCCCGCCAGACTCTCCCAGCCCCAGGGCAGCCTGGCTGCTATGCCTTTGGTAGGAGTGCGAGCATGTAGTCACAGAGGGGATTGGGGCCCAGGCCCAGGGCCGCCAATCTCCTGCTCAGGGATACAACAAAGGAATAAAGCACAGATAAATACATATTCTAGTTACATGGGAAACCAGGATGGTCGAAGCCCAGTGAAGGACTAAGATCAAGAGGCACAGTGTCACTGGCCTTTGTTAGGTGCACAGCATGGTTCAGGGTGGTGCTGGTGGCTGCAGGAACCAGTGGGGGCAAATTGATAATGTGGGCAAGGTTCAAAAATCAAAGAACAAGGCATTTTTGGAAAAGCACACAGGAACAGGTCAGGGTTAACTAGCAGTCTGACTGTTGACTAACTAGACCGATTAAGCTGGGAAAGGAATTTAGATGAGCATTACAAAGGTCCTCAGATGCTGTGTTATCTTGCTTTGAGGAGCCAGAACAAAACAGACCATCTCAATCCTGGACTTTGGCTTAGGGATGAACCTGTCCATACGCCAGCTGTGGGACTCGCCATGAGTCACGTAGGCCTTGGACAGAGTCTCAATTTATTTTTGTGCCAATTTATTAATATTAATGACTGTGCACTCCACTGCATCAAGCTGGTCCTCAGCAGAGAGGATCTATGAGGAAGCAGAACCCAATTGCCCTGATGATCTGTTCCCATTTCTGTTTCTCTTTTCCCTGATGTGCAGGCCATGCCCAGCTCTGTCATTTGCCCTTTGAGTCAACCACATGGTCCAAGGACTGGTTTGTAGTGTGCCTTGCTGGTCCCCCTCGACGTCAACTCGATTCCCTCTGGACAGCGCTAGTCTGTCCTGCATCTATCTCTTCGTCAAATCCCTTTTGGGAGGCAGCATGACACAGAGGGCATTGGCCTGGGAGTGGGAGCTGGTGATCTTATCTTGGCTTTGCCACCACCCTACCACACATTTCTTGGCTCCTTTGCCACCTTTAACCCAAGGCAGCTGGGTCACAGGCCTTGCAGACCAGGCCATTCTCAGGCTCCTGTTCAAAATTGCCTTTTAAACACATGAGCACATACGTGTTTGTGTGTGCTGGTTAAGCTGTTCCTCGCATTGCATTTGTTCCATTCCTTCTGTGGGAAATGTGAGCTAAGCTAGATGTCCCTGTCTAACGGGATCCCCTGAGTACTCAGGATGCTGATGTGTGGCATTGAAGAAATACCTGCACAGCCACAGAAGCCTTTTCCTGTCCCAGATGACTGCTCCTGTGGGAGTCAGGAGAGAAAGAAGAAAACTAAATAAAGCTTCTGTCAAACACAGGCCTATTGCCTAGTGGTGTGGGGCCTGAATGTTGTCCCATGACTTGGGTTCATTTTCCCAGTTGTTTCTCTGCTCTGGGAGCTTTAGCCAGGGTCTCTGTTTGCTCATCTAGAACATGGTGAGGAGGGCAACTACCTTGTGGGTTTATGAGACCATTGAGATGATGCACAGGAAGTATAGACTGCCCTTGGGTATTATCATGCCAACGAAAAAGAAAAGAGAACTTCTATCGACTTCCTGTAAATGCGTGTTGAGCATACCCATGCTGGGGTCTCAACGAGGCGTTAGGTAAACAGATATGGATGACCAGTCCTTCCTTGGTGAGTTCACCACGCTATTCTCATTACAGTAGTAAGTGTCAAGCAACTATTTGGAAAATTGCCTGGATTTTCATACACTATCCACCTACCATAAAGTTAAAAATAGCTTTCTGGAGCTAAGGGAAGATGAGATGGTGGAAGACATAATAAACACACAAACTGATGGGATTAGGATATCTGGTCTGCATACAAACTTCTTTTCTGAAGCATAAATTTAATTTGTTTGACCATATTGGTATTTTACTAACAAGACAATGATGTTTTAAACGGTTGTTGCTTTTGGTTATTTATTTACTAGGATGAAAGCTTGAAAATATAATAAAGCGAGCAATGTTCATTGTTTGGGCATATTTGAGGAAGAATGGACAGTCTGGATGTTTTGTTTCTCTCATAATGATTTAGGGAAGATGAGCAAGAGAGGGCCAGCTGTGCTTCTCTCTTCCAGTGGCTCCTCTCACTTCTGGTCTCTCATGGCCCGGATGTGATGGCCAGAGCCAGGTTTGTGAAGGAGCTACAGCCCCTGGACAAGGCTTGAGATCTCCGAGTATTCAGAGAAGCTCCAATGACAAGTGGACATTCAGCTTTTGCTAGTTCAGATGTTTTAAAAATTGAAGAAGGCACAAAAAACTTTTAATGTGTGTGTGTATAGATGTGTCTTAAGTACAAACAGAGGTACGTATGTCTGTGTGCACGTCTTTACTGCTATTGATCTATGTATTTTATGCTGTGCATAATTATTTGTTTTTGTTTTATCTCAACTGACCAAGAAGCTTTGTGAGGGCAGGGAATTCAATAGTTTTCCTCATTGCTGTATCCAAAGTGTCTAGCACAATGCCTGATTCAGTCCACCCATCCTCCTAGGGAAAAGAGTGAGTGCATTAATGAATGACTGGGACTGAGTGGATACAGAGTCATAGACAATCTTGGCAGAGGGTATCAGGTGATAAGCATTTCAACTTTTATGAGCAGTGAATAGGTTTTTAAAAGAATTTTATTGTAACTTCTTATAAGCACTCCTGTAATGAAAGAACTGATAAAGTGACAGTCAGTACTCATTGAATGTTGTCTACAAGGAGGAAATCCTGAAGCCAGCTTAGGACCTGGGCTGCATCAGTGTAAAGATGGAAACTAGACATCTCAACCGCTCTTCTTAGGAAGGTGCAAGTGAAAGCTGTGGAGAAAGCCAAGGAGCACGAGTGTGGGAGGGGAGAGGGAGGGATCCACCGAGACCTCACCTTGTGGGGAGCAAGGGAAATGCAAAGCAGAGAGAATGAGGTACATGGAGACTGCAAAGAGAAACCTTAGCGATGCTTCTCACGACGTTTTTCCAGGAAATGTGACAGACCAGCTCTTAACTTCCCTGTGGCATCTCTAGTAAATTATTCATAGTTCATTGATCTTTTTGTGGGATTAGCATTTTAGCATTCGAAAGAAATCACTGGGCAGCTAACACATGCTTAACAAATACATCAGGGCTTCAGTTGTCCCATCTCCCTAAAATAGATGCTCAGGAAAGTCATGCAGACCCTCGATCTGAAGAGCAAGAGAACCAGGGGTGCTGGTTTTTCTCGCTCACCTGGTGCAGAGGTTTCAACGTAGGGAAGATGGACAGGAGGACACGGCCAGGTCACATCGTGGGTGTTTGCTTGATGGCTGGTTGTCAGTGCAGTTGAAGACTTTGAATTGGCAACACCTGTTCAGATTATTTTAACCAAACAAAGGAAAGTCTCATGGATAGAAATAAAAGTTATGATAACCTAGCAGCATTTTCTCTACCTGCCTAGCTTATTGGGATTTATGAGAAAACATGTCTGCATTTTATCTGCTTGCAAGTAGCTATAAACTGTACTCAGGAGGTGCTGATTTCTTTCTCTGAATGTGCTCCTCTTCAAGTCCTGTGTAATATAGCCGGCTAGAGCTTGAAATATTGATGAGTCAGAATCCATTCATCTCTGAGGCTCACTGACCTTTCAATGGAAAGTATTTTTAGTCGTGTTGAGAAGTTTAGGCAGAGGAAATCGCCTACAGAAATACCATAATATATGGGTATTCTTTCAGTGTCATAAAACTCAAGATGGATTCTACAGTGAATATTTATCACTGGCCAATTCTTATCCAGTAACAAAAGATCATTCCAAAGTAAGCCATGAAGCAAGTAATTTAAAGGTAAACCTTTCTTGCAGACTCTAATCTTAATTAAAGAGATAATAATCCTGACAATGGTTTGCTTGGGTCCTGTTAGATGCTATAGTCATGGCATTATGCCTCCCTGGTGTGTGAGCAAATGAAGGTAAAGTCTACTGAGAGCTCAGCCTTTTGCGCTCCGACAGCTGTTCCCAGCTACACCAGCCGGATCAGACTTGACTACTATTCAGCACTGGGCATTTTCTCCTCCACCCCCTTTCCCAAGTCCACGTCTACTGCCCTCTGTGTAGAGCTGGCACTGGTGGCTTTGCCCTCCTGGAATGCTGCTCCTCCACATTCCTCTGCTGATTTTTTTTTTTTTAATTTTGTGGTATCCTTATCAGTACATGTTTTCAGTACGTAACAATTACATTCACCTTGGAACCTGTCGCATCCCACCCAGTACAGCTGCCAACGCTCTCCTGATGTTTGCATGGAAAGCAAAATCCCTCTCTGCCCAGCTCCCCCGGCCTTGTGAATCTGTTTTGTGCTTCTACGGCACAGCGTGGTCATTCAGAATTGAAGAGGCTTTGGTAAATGGGCCTCAGTTTTGTGGGCAAAAGCACTGGAGAGGATCAGGCCAGGCCCAGAGCCGGAGCTTGGATCTTCTAACTCACAGTACTTTCTGTCAGTGTTGAATAGACTATGCACAGGTTTGTTTTTAATGTAAATATTAATGTTTTATTACTTAAAGCCGCACATTCAGAAAATTTACATTTTCACTTCTACTTGCAAATCCTATTCTATTTATAAAACTGGCAAATGTTGATAATTAGTTTTAAAGCAACTTTGAATAATATGATATTCAAACAGTATATTAACTGATAGATTCCTTTAATATAGTTCTAAGGGTTTTTGAGAATCATCAAATGTCTCAATCTCCTGCTGTTTATTTGTTTATTTGTTTGAGACATGGTCTCATTATATAGTTCAGGCTGGCCTTGAACTCACTATGTACCCCAGGCTGGCCTCAAACTCTTGCCAATCCTCCTGCCTCAGCCTTCTGAATGATAGGATTACAGGTATACTCTATCATTCCTGGCTCGCTTCTGTCTTTTTAAATAACTACCACACAGGCCCTGCTATATTTCTATGCACTGTTAGCACTATCTCATCAGGTATGATGTGGTCAGCCAGAAAGGTTTGTGGAAAAAAGGCAGGAGGAAGGAAGAAAAAAGAAAGGTGTGCTTGTACAAATACCTTTGAAAGACACATTTACTTGAAAGCAAGCCTTCTCCCAGAATTCCCTGCCACCTACTGTAGCTAACACAGTGCTGCACGTGGGTTAGAACTTGTTTCTTTGTTTTGGTGCTGGAGATGTAACTCAAGTGCTTGTGCCTGATAAGCACATACTCCATACCTGGCCTGCATCCTCAGCCTGTATTGTTTTTAACTGAGGAAAATCTTACATCAAATTGAAAGCTTTGGAACTGCCAATACATATGGATGTGGTCCATATCTTTAAATATACATGTTCGGTACGTACAGCTATCAGCTTTCTTTTGATCAGAGAGCACAGAGTGCCCATTACCCCCGGTTGGAGAGCTGAACTTATAAAGAAGTCATGAGGTGGTCCTGTTTTTAGCTTCCGTGTGCAGCGCCTGCCTCCTGGGCCGTGTGCGACATGTTCAGGTACACAGCCTGTTTCAAAGCACTTGCTCAGTGCTCTGGGGAGGAGGGAAGCAGTAGCTTCCTGCTCTGAGTTCCAGCCCAATGTCGCTGGCCCATGGCCCTGTGCGCTCACTGAGTCCTTTCCTGTTCCTGATGGTGAGTACACACCGTCCTTTCTGGTGCCTGCAGGAGGCTGGTGTTGCCCCTGGGCCCAGCCCAGAGCTGGAACAGAAAAGGGGGAGGATGGCTGCAGCTGATCTTAGGCTGGGGCTCGCGCCTGCACTGCGTTCTCTTTAGGATCCGGAAAGGTTGAAGAATCCTATGATAATGAGTCTAGGAATAATCTGATGTCATAATTAATTCATTAATACACTATAGTAATTAATTCGTAGTGAAACCAGACCATATGTGATCTCAATGATTCTCATGAGGAACTATCTAGAGACCAAGACCCAGAGCTCAGTTTATAAATTACCTCTCCAGGAGTATTGAGGAGTAACTAAGAAGACAGGATAACAGAGTCATGGGAGCAAAGTGCATTCAGGCCAGAAAACAACCAACTAAGGCAGCTGGGGCTTTAGCCACGATGTCGAGGGAACCAGCTGCTTCACCCTGCTCTGTGCACAGGGTTTCCTAAAGAGGACAAGAGCCAAGAAACCAAAAGAGGCTTCAGCAGCACCGTGGAATTTAACGCTGAACTGAGAGCTGATAAGGAACGTGTGTTTAACCCAGTGCTGAGTCAATCCTCCTGTCGGGTTGTAGGCGACCAGATTATGCACTCACAGGCGGCTGTGCTCTTCCGAGTGCTGGGCAGGACGTGGATCTGAGGGTGTGGGCTGCACAGAGACTCAGTGGACATGCCGTCCTTAGCAGCTGTCCTGGTATGGTGGAGGCTGTGGCCCTGTGGGCAATTTCTTTCTTCTCCCAGGTTGCCAAAGACTAGGATTTTTGAGGAGAGCCAAGACTGAGCCAAAACGGGAGGCAGCCCTGCGTGCAGGACTGAGGTGCGCTGGGGACAGCAGGTTGGTTGGGAGCTGGGTTTGGAGGGGTCATTGCTCTGACTGTGCCTCTGGGTGACGCCCATCTAGAGCATCCCATATGATCATTCTTCTGGGCAAGGCTGCCCTTCAGGCACCTCTGACTTTATGAGGTGGACTGTGCTCAGGTGCAGCCCTGTTTTCTTGCTTCCTGCAAAGTATCTGAGCAGGCAGCACTGGTGGCTGCTGGGCAGATCTGCTGTGTGACTGCCAGGGGGCCTCTGTGGGCTCAGGTGTGGTGGATGGAGCCCTTTGCTGGCTGACGCACACCTCCACTGAAACCGGCCCGGGGCCTCCTCCCAGGCAGGTGTGCAGGATCAGAGCAGCACAAAGCTAGGTCTCCCCTCCTGGTGTCTGAGGATAAGCTGCCCTCCCAGGAGTCGGAGTCGTGAGCCGGAGTCGTGATCCAGAGTCGTGAGTCGCGTGGGGGGGGGCGCTGCGTTCTTAGGGAGCATGCGTGCAAGTGGGCGGCTCCCCTCTGGTGACAGCAGGTGGCTTTGAGAGAAGAGTGCAGGTGGAGGGAGGGGACCTGCCAGCTGGGTGTGTGACTGTGTGCTCGGCCTCTGCTCCTGCACTGCTGAATAAGTGGGAGAAGTGTCCTGGACTAAGGACAGCACAGGGGGTCGGGATGTTAGAAGTCACTACTGCTTCTTCTTGTGACCCGGGTCTTGGACGGTGGCTGAGCCTTGCCATACAAAGGCTCCATTCACTCTTCTTCCAGACACACTGTGCACTGGTGATGGCGGCTCCATTTCACAGAGGGGTAAACAGAGGCTGGCTGAGAGAACTTTAGTACCTAGTGGACCAGATATTCAAAAATTACTGTGTGTCCTTAAAAGCCACTGCCAACTTATATGTGCTGGAGATGAAGGCTAGAATGTTACTTTTTCTTTTTTTTTGCACAGAACTAGAGATTGAACCCAGGACCTTTGTACTGAGCTAAACCCCAGCTTTTATTTTATTTTTAATTTTGATACATGGTCTCAATAAGTCACTCAGTCACCCTGGCTGGCCCTGAAGTTGCGATTGCCCCACCTCAGCCTCCCAGAGTGCCAGGATCAGAGGCGTGCACCACCATCCCTGGGTTGGAATGTCACTTTTTGAGTATTTTGTGTCAATCACAGGGTTATGGGATGGTGAGGATAGGCAGAAAACAGATTCCTGTTTTCTGAGGAACTTCTAACATACTAGTCTTTACACAGTAAGCACGAAGAGAGTAACAGGAGGGTTTGGGAAGTAACATGGAGGGAGGACGGAACCCTAAAGCGCTGGACAGGTTCCAGGTCGGCCGCCAGGGCCAGGCGATCCGGAGGCCGTGCTGAGAAGCGGGCTGCGGCTGAGTGGTAGCTGGAAACGTAGGCGGTGAGTGTTAGCAAGCA
Source organism: Dinomys branickii (assembly GCA_004027595.1). Taxonomy (NCBI): domain Eukaryota; kingdom Metazoa; phylum Chordata; class Mammalia; order Rodentia; family Dinomyidae; genus Dinomys; species Dinomys branickii. Next base: position 91,806 of record PVLD010003587.1, on the reverse strand, counting down.
GCCTGCATGGATGAAGGGCTCTGTAGCAGCCACGGTGCTGTGGAGATTTCTCAGGCAGAGCTGGGGGGAAGTGCTGGCCCTGTAATCAAAATAATGATTAAGGCATCAGTAAATGGTAGGAGAATAAAATTAGTGAACATTTATAGAATCTGAAAAGGTCACGCCCATGGAACCAAAGGCAGGGATTGCATTTCTGCAGCATTCTTTCTGCAAAGTCCAATTCCTGGCACTTGGTTAACATTTAGCATCGATCACAGGTAAACATGATGGTGGAAGAAGTTCATCTAAGACTAAAAATGCTAAATTACTATCTCAGTAAAATGTCAGTTCTAAGGGGAGAGCAGGGGTAGCTACCGTTCAGGGTCCAGTTGCAGAGGACAGAATCCACCCATCTATTTTAAATAGCAAGGAATTCGTAGCAGAGCCGTGCCTAACGGCCCCAACATCAGCATGTGGTGGAAGCAGCAGATCTCAGACAGCTTTCATAAGCAGGCCCCAAAGCAGCTCTCCAGAATCAGGTCCTGGTGTCGCTGCTCCATGGTCCTGCTGGAGAGGCTGCCAGTACCAAAAGTTCACAGCTGTCAGCACCTGCCTGGTCACGTGCTGTCATCTGCTCCCAAGCTGTGCTGTCCCCACCGCAGAAGTGACTGGCCAACATCAATTACAAATGACATTCTTCTCTTGAGATTTCCCGCAATTAAAACTATGTCGCGATACAGGCTCAGAGAGTCTTCATTGCAGGCCTGAGTACAGTAGGCACAGCCTCCCCAGGAAAAGGGCTGAATAAAAACATCCCCTGGAAAGGCAGTGTCTGAACACAGGCAGTGTTTGTTCACCATGGAACAGCAGCCATTTACAAGAAAGAGTTACCTCTGCCGCGTTCAGCACATACGTTCCATGTGAATTGTTAAGCAAGAATAGCATGATGGGGAGGGTAGACACTGATGCCTTTCTTGTTCCTGGCAAAAAAGTCTGCTGTGTCTAATTAAATTATATGTATATTATACACAAGCACAGTGCCAAAGAGTAAACAGATGCTTGTGTTAAACACAGAAAGTGTCAGACGGAAGATTCTACGTGTAACTACCTTGCCAGCACTAGAAATTAACCCAAGAGTTTTTATGTTCTATGGTGTGGGCTGGCAGAGAAGAAGGGAAGCAGTTAGGTTGAGGAAGAGTTCACAGAGATCGTGCTCCGGAAGTTTCCACTCAGAGCCTACCCGATTCCATGGCGTCACCTAAGTAAGAATGTCCCCATCTCCCGCAGCGCACTGTGCCACCCACCAAGACCGTCACAGCTGGATGGGTTTCGGAAGCAGTTACCACACCTGACACAAAGCTGTGACTCACACGGGAAATTTACCCTGCTCTATGCACGGTTCAGGTGCCCACACCATTAGCCGTCAGGCCCCAGTCTTGTGCTTCTTCACCAGTGCTGACTCTTCCTCCCAAAGCTGTGCTCTGAGCAGGGCTAGAAGTGGGCTCACTCATCCATCCTCTCCCCTGACGCTGTGAGAGAGAGAGGGGGGAATATAGTCAGAGTGGGTGAAAGTGTACACACTATATTAAACAACTAAATTAAATATCTTTCTTACACTTCTGGGAGTAATAATTATCCTATTGTATTGTGCTGATCTCTCTCTACTCTCTCTCTCTCCATATATATATATATATAATTTCCTAAAATACTATGTGCGCTTACTCTGTGCATTCCTTATAATTTATACTCTATTCCAGTCTACTTAATTTTATTTCATTAAAAAATACTTTTTTACACCCCATCGAGTTGACTTCATGACCCTAGAAATGGGGTAGGCACCCGAGGCTTGGGAAAACACGGTACCAAAGGACTCCTCTCAACATTTAAGGCATCAAGTTCCCTGGTCAGAGGTTTCCGCCTGGCTGATGGGAGAGTCGCTCATCCGGGTCAAAGCAGACAGGGGCATGCTTCGTTTTGTTTCATCTACACCCATGAGGCCTTATATCCAGGACATTCTGATTGCACGCTCCCTAAGATAGTTTTAAAACCTGTGGAGAATTGGCTTAAACTGGAGGTGACTCGCCCTCCACGGCTGCCGTGGCTGCCTTGGGTAAAGGGTTTGCTCCAGCAGCTGGGCTGTCCTGAGGAGGCTGGTCATCTCCATTTAAATAGAAGTTGTCAGTTGATCTCACCTCTGGCTGTGCTTTCTTGGATAACCACAAAGACTTTAAAAGGATATGGTCAAGTTGGAAAAAACATTTTCTAAACTGAACAATTGTTATGTAGGTTATTGTACAAAACTCACCCCACTTGGGCACAGTGCTGACTAAATTCTTCTTGGCCCAGTAAAGGTCAGTTGTATGGTCTCTTCTAGATACAGGACTTAAGCACACTGGTGACTGATATGGTGGCATTTAAAGTGGGAGTGTTTGAAACTTTGATACACACTTTGACCCCTGATGAAAATTACGTGTGTTGTGTTTAACTGGGTTGGGAGCAAATATTTCAAACAGCAAGTGGAAAATGGACTCTGCCTATGGTAACATTCACAACTTCCCTCGTAAGGAGGGGTTTTCAGATTTCCACGGAGAAAAGAAAGGCTGTCGTACCCTGCCATTAATTTTACTTTTCTCCTGGTGACTAGCATCAGTACCTGTGATTTCTTGGGTGTTGTCGAAAGACGATTCATCCCCAAGGGACAGAGCAGGAGGAGACCTGGCCACCTCTCCAGCCTGGGCCCCTCTCTGTGAGCTTCGGGTCACCAGCCTCGGGGTTACTGCCTCTTCACTCCAGAGTGGCTCCAATTCTGTTACTTCAGGAACTCAATGTTATTTTCTGACTACATGAATATTTGAAGTAAATGGAGCTGTTTTGTTTTTAGATTCATTTAATATGTGCCATGCGGAGAGGGATGTAAAGTAAATGCAATAGCAACAGTAGCTTGAAAATTGTCAAAACATGTAACTAGGGGATATAGCTCAGTTGAATAAGCACTTGCCTGGCAAGTACAAGGTCCTGAGTTCAATCCCAGGTACCACAAAAAAAAACAAAAACCAAAAAACATGTAACTAAAGTGCACAGCTAGATGCAGGAAATCAAGGTACACGTCCTCACTTTCCCTTCTGTTACTAGAACTCTACCAGCGCGGACAAATTGGAGGCTAGAGTGGCTGCAAAGTGCAGAGAGAGCTTTGGCCTATCCAGCACTGGCTGCTTCCCTCTGTGCCAAGGGCAGTTTGCCTCCAAGCAACTCAGAGTGCCAGGCTGGCAAAGCTTTCTGTGAACTGCACTGGCCCAGATTTGGGCTGTCTCTACCAGCTGTGACTTCGTGAACAGCGGGAATGAGCATGCCTTCCTTAGCTTGCAGGATGGGCCAAACGCACAACACAAGTTTGCAACCATCCCCACGTGCTGCTGACCATGTTCCTCATGTTCACTTCCCAGGGTGCATTTCCTGAGGTCATTTCCTACATTATTCGCACTGAGAATGGTGCTGAGGTGGTCAGCCTGTGGTGCTTGCCGCAACAACCAAATTGGTGGCAGGAAGCTACTAAGACTGAGAGCCATTGCTATTATATCAGCGTGTGTTAGAGTTTTTAGGGTACACTCAATAAACTGTTCTCTTTTCCTAGGCCAAGGAAACACTCTGTCTCCTGACGTTGTATGAAATCTTAGTATGATGTTAGATTCAGTTCTTTTCCAAATTATAATTAACATTGTTCTCTTCAGCTAAACCATTCTTTGCTGAACTCTGGTTTTGCTTTGTTGGTGGTGGTGGTTCTTGCAGTTACTCTGTTCCAATCACATTTTTCTTTATTTTCAGGAATTAAGAAATCCCATTGCATGATTCTGCAGAACTAAGTGCCTATCGCAGGCCTTCATCCGTTGTCTACCTGCCTGATATCTTTCATGCACACGGGAGCATTTCCCCTTTCTAAGGCACAGGAGCCTAGTTAGGTCCTTTTCCAGGTTCCATCAAAGTAGACGTGCCATAGTTCATATGTAGATGTTCCCCCAAAGCTTCGTGTGCTTAGAGGTGGGGACTTGTGAAAAGTGACTTGATTAGGGGGTGCTACAGCTCTCTTGGTGTTGGGAGGTGGGACTGGAACAAAAGGGACAGTCTGTGGGTTCCTGATGTAGAGGGTTTATCTCTCCCTGGTGCCTCCTCCATGCTCTGCTTCCTGCCACCATGATGTGAGCAGGTCTCCTCCACCAGACCCTTGCACCGTTCCCCGCTACCTCCAAGCCATCCTCACATGGACTAAAAACTGAGTCAAAGTGAACCTCTTTTCCTTTAATTTATTGGTATTGGATATTGAGTGCCATTGACAAGAAGGTGGCTAAGACCGCAGATGTAATTCTTTTTCTTTAACTTTAAAAGTTAAGGATGTGTTTAAAATTAGGCTCAGAGTATCCTTCCTTCTAACTAAAGAGTGTAGAGGAGCCCACCCCTTAGAAAGGACTTGTGCACCCATGTGTATGTGAGAAACCGAGGTTCTCCACTGGGCTGCCAGTTCTCCAGTGCAACTGGCCCAAACGGAGAATCAGGGCACAGATAAAATGAGCATGAGACCAAACCTCCCCCCTACAGTACGTTTCTTTCCCTGTCATCTCAGGGGAGTGGAGAATCATGGGCAAAGGGGGACATAAGCAACGGTGGCACTGCATGGCCCCCAGAGCTACCCGGATACCTCTGCCTTTCCTTGTCATGCTGAGCTATTGCTTTTAGTTTTATAAGGTAAGTTCAGGGCAAATTAAAAACATTTTTTAAAAATTACAAATAAGAGCCAGAATTCAATGCATTCCATAGCACATGGAACTTGCTGTCCTGAGAAAGAGTCTAAGTAGACTCAGAGAAGAAGCTTGGAGCAGGGTCTCGAATGTAGAGTGCTGGCCCGGTTGTGACATAGCCGCCCACTGTCCTGCAGCTCCGAGGAGGTGTGCTGCTGGGAGGAGCTCTCTGCCCTCCCCTCATGGTTCCCCCAGTCTTTGTTGGCTGAGGTCCTGGGAGGGACTGAGGTTGGCTTTGACTTCAAGTGGAAATTTTTGTTTTCCAGATGAACCAGGACACCAGCCATTTAGCTGCTGGCATTTGGCCGTCCCTTGGTCACATGGACAACTGCTGTATAGAGCCCAACTGATCCAGCAGCATGAAATTCTGTGGGGTTAATCTGCAACAATCAGAATTTTAAAGCCAAGGGGAGTCTAGCTTTTCTGTGCCTGGTGTGCACGAGTGTGTGGGGCTGCGCTCTTTGGTACACAGGACCTGCATCTCTTAGAGGGAGCAGATGCAGCCCACGGCGCGCCAGGGTTCTGGCAGCCTTGCTCCTTTGGTGGAGAAAACCTCAGTTTTCTGGCGGCCTGGCTGCCAGGACCTGTGCTGTGCTGTTTCCAGAGAGCTCCTGGCCTGCTTCAGAGGGAAGATTTGGCTTCCCTGTGCTTTTGAGGTTTATGCAGAGTCTTTCTGCTACCCGTCTTCATTTCTCACCAGCCTGAGTGCTACCTTTGTTACCTTGCCAGCTAGGGCTGGGCCTACATTTCTGAGTTTGTAAGAACCTGGACAGAGCCTGCACTGCTGACCGAGTGTGTGGCCTGCACAGACTTACACGCACACACACCTTGTTAATAAAGCTGGGCCCCCTGTGCGCGCCCCTGTGAGAGCTGGGCCTCTCCCAACTATCTCACCTGACCTCTTGAAAGATTTTACTGGCGTCTGTGTCCTCTGCCGCAAACATTTAATTATAGGGTGCTGAGAGTGCAGAGCTTTGCTTGACTGGTTGTGCATAGCGATCATTGCCAACATCTGTTCATTGTTTGCCTGCATTAGACATCGTACCTGATGGTTCATGCAATCTGATCTCACGTGGTCCCCCACACAATTGCTTGAGATAGTCACCATTATTTTCTGTGTTACCTAAGGGAGTTTGAGGCTTTGGAGAAGCTGAACGAGGTCGTTAGGGTTGTTCAGCTAATAACCGTGTGGCTAGCACTAGAGGCGGGCCCATTAACTTTCAGGGGCAGAGCGGAGTAGGTGGAGTGTGTGTCTTCACCACTGCGGGTTCTGCCCCACTGAGTTACTACTGTTGACGGGTGCACTGCAGCCCTCAGGAATGCAGTGAGAGAGAAATAGAGAGCCAGTAGAATGAAGGATGACTGGAAAACCCCTGGCCATTTTTCTATGTTGTCTTGGTTACTTTTCTCTTGTTGCTGAGACAAAATACCTGACACTTAACATTAAGGAAGGAAAGATTTATTTAACTCAGAGGTTGCGGAAGTTTCAGTCCACACTTGGTTGGCTTCAAGGCAGAGTGACACATGGCAGAGGGCAACAGTTCATGGCAGCAGAAAACAGCAAGAGCAACAAGAGCAAAAAGGGGAGGAGCAGCAGCATGCAGCCTCTTTCCCTCCCTTACACTGTGCGCAAACTACCCACCCCAGGACAGGTATAGCACTCACACCCATAATGCCAGCATTGGACCATGGATCAATCACAAATTCTAGAGGCCCAGCCCCTGACTGCATGAGGCTTTGTGGGGACATGCAGGCACAAACCATATCATGTGTCACCTGGTAGAGTCTTCTCTCTGTTCCAGCAGGAGTTAGTCTGTGTGCGAGAGGTGGAACATTCTTCTCTGAACACCTACTGGACGTGCCACAGGGTGAGCTTGGGAGATGATGAGGATGAAGGCCCCGCCCAGGATCTCAAAGAACTCATGGCCGTGGGTGCTTCTTTCCCTTGAGGCTCACAGTTCAATGTACAGATTGGTTCTCTTAGATGTCATCATGTGAGCAGAGGATGCTATGGAAATCCTTCGGGGTGGGAAAAGCTAACCTCAGGCCTGTGCTCTTTAATCCCCAGTGGTGGCCTAGGAGCACCCCCCCAGAGCCCAACATTTGTGCTCATTGACAAACTTATATTAAGTGCAGCTTTTGTTTTGTCTCTTGGCAACTTCTAGTTTAGAATCAATTAGAAATGGCCAATGACTGATGGGAGAGATCTGAAGAAACACTACCTCTCTGTTCTCAACATTTGTGACCTTCTCCTTGAAAGGTGAAGGGCCATTTAGACAGAACAGAGAGCTGACTGTGGTGGTGGTGGCAGTTGTACTCATAGTGCCAGCTACTGGGAAGCCGAGGTGGGAGGATCACTGGAGTCCAGCACTCAAATATCAACCCATCTCCAAAAAGAAGCCAACAAAAACTCAACAGATGTACTAAGCAGGACACTTGAAGGAGTTGTCACCTTTCTGTGCAAAATCCTTTCTCTTTGGAATTTCTCTGGCACCCCAAAGCCAGAACCCCTGACCTATCTTGAAGGGTTTTCTCTGACTTTTTATGGAGTGCTTGGTCTTACTTGATGATGGAAGCTCTATCTCTGGACACCCTGTCACAGTGCTTGCTGCCACTTTTGCTGCCAATCTGTTCACCATGCATCTCAAGCTCTGGCACCCATCGCATCTCCAGGACCCATAGTTGTGCTGGGTTCACAAATAGGCTCCTTACAGCCTGTCATATTATTTAAAATCAGTGTTCTTCACCATCAACCGCCCAACATTGTCACCACAAGTGGACAAGGTTGACTCCAAAAGTAATAGGCCTGAGACAACATGCTTAAATTTATCCTTAAATGTGTGCATCACCAGAGATTCAGGAAAACAAGGAAAGATGAGCTTCCCAAAGCTTCCAAAGAAGTGAATGTTTTTCAGGCTCTGTTTTATTGCAAATCTTCATCCCATATCCTTAACCTTTCTGACTATGACAGAGGAAAGATAGATCAAATAGGGTGGGAAGAAATCCCATCACTTGGGGTAGTGCCATCATTTCCTTTACTGTTTCTTTGGTGTGAAGTCTTACTTGAGTTTTAATTTATAAACAAGTTATACACGTGCTCTCTAAATGAAAGAAATATAAATAATTACCATCTGGGCTTCTGTCTCAATGCAAGACCATCAGTCAGCTAATGACTTTTTAAGAATATACTATGTGTTGATTGCTTCTTGAATTGTTTTCTGTTATCTTATATGACATTTAATAAATTGAAATAGATGTTGCTTTATCCATAAAATGTACTTTAGTATTTACCATATTTCATTAAAATTATACAATAAATTTTTGTGAAAACAAAATTACCCCTTTTCCTTTATATTTCTGCCTTTGATATCAGACTATTCTTAGAGCTTTCCCTTGCACATATTGCCATGGTACCTAAACATTCTCAGGTGACTAGCTGTCATCCTCTGACACATGAGGCACCAAGGGAGAGCCAGTAAGAATCTTTCTCTGAGCCAATTAGAGGCAGACTCTGCCTGCAAATTCTTCCCCGTTAGTGTCAAAACCATAGCCATATCCCTAAATGACTGAGAAGGGAAAAGAAAAGAAAAACACTCCTCCCTAGAACTATCTGGCCAGTTCTGCACTTTTAATTAGAACAAATATGTGGGGAATCTCCTACTAGAATCTCCAGAAAATAGTTTCCCAACCTGTCATGTAAAGCTATAATTCATTTAAAATCCAAAACTATTTCCTAAAACGGGCTCCTAATCATTCTTCCTGAAATTTTGCATCTTTCTTATTGCTTGCTGAGAAAAGAATAGGAGACTCCTCCCCACCTTGGCTTCCGAGAAGCTCCCATCTCTGAACTGTTTCTAGATGGTGCCTCCTCCAGTGAAAGCTGTCCATGTGCTGTTTGATTGGCCATCCAGACCCTGGACTTGTTTTCCTTGCTATCTTGGAGGTAGCATTCTAACCTCTAACCTAACCTTCAAAAGACTCAAAATCTAACAGTTTTAACTGACATAATCGTCCACACCATCTGACCCAATAGGGAGCAGGGGTGCAGTGAATTCACAAAATCAGACCCGAAGAAATGGATCTTTCCTTATTTTTCAGTTCTTCTTCTACCAGGGGGAATTATAGGGAAATATTTACCTCTGATAAATCAGGAGACTCTTCCTTCTTTCTGACAAAATTAGGATGGCTAAGTACTCATATCAACTCACCACGATGAGCATAACCATTATGTACTACAAACATGCGGTGATAAAAATAAGATTAAAAAAGAAAGCATTGAGCAACAGAAGAACAACTCAAAATAACAGTTTTCCAGATACAGCTCCCCACCCCCCCAAAAAAAATACAGAGGGTTGTCAGCGGACCAAGTCCTGCCCCCACTCTTTCATGTATGGCATCTTCTCCATCTGGCCTCTTGGAGGACTAGAGCTCTGGGAGGAGGCCCGGGAGGCAGGAGGAGTGGATTTCTTTCAAATGAAACGAGTGCCACATTTTATTAATGAATTTGAACTCAGAAGAGTATATTACCCCAGAGTTTCCTTGTAATGGAAATGAGGTGGTCTCCTCACTTAGGGTGGAACTACAAGGGCGGTGTTGAAGTTGGAGGTGTATCTTTCATCCAGTTTGGCCTCCGTCTCCAAGTTGGATGTGACGCGAGGTTGAATTTGAACCTGAGCGTGACTGGTGTGTGGGAGAGGAGAGCATGGGGAGGAGGAGGAAGATTTAAAGGGCTATCCGCTCTGGCTATTTGTGGCTGCAGTAGTCTTTTGTCCTTCCTGGCGTGACCTGTGAGTGTACTTAGAGGGAAGCTCCTGGAGTCTCTCCACCAGCAGTGATAAATTGTTTTTTGTTTCTCCATAACTATTGTTTAGCTCTTTATTCACAAATGTGCGGCTTCTGTGTTTTGCTGACTCGACTTTGGGAGTTGTTTTGGTCTTACTTGTAGTGTTATCTAGCATGTGCCCATTTTGTGCCTCAGACAGAGCCTTAGTACGGTAGCAAATCATAGTTGACTTGAGAAGAAAATATCCCAGATGCCATAGTCTTCTACTTGAAAGGTGGGAGATTTGAGAGTCTGAGATTTGTGATAAATGTTTTATATCCTTTAATGGAAATTGGCTTAGTGTTTGTCTCTGCTTTGGAGAGTGTAAGCTGAAATGACAGCAACGGCAGACACAACCATGTGACCTCCTGTCAGGAATAAAAGGTCAGGCCTGGACTGCACTCTGCTTGGGAGTCCACCCAGCCCCACCAGACAGAGGTTCAGCAGGAGCCCCTGGAGGAACACTCCCGCCCACCTGTAAGCACGTAAGCCTCTCTCTCTCTGTCTTGCTTTCAGAAAATCTGGTGTTTCCCGTCCTGGTTCCCAAAACCTACTTCCAACGACAGTGTCTTAAAAATCCCTACAATATTTACAGTCAAGTACAGCTTTCCTTTCTGACATGTTCTAAACAATGTAATTAACATGGAGTTTACAAAATGTAACACAACAGTGTCCTGCTGACAGGGAGCTGCATGCTGCCCTACCACACAGCCCCTGGTGAATACCCGAGTTCAGCTTTGGAAGCTGTGTGCAAGGGCCTGTTGTAGTTGTCTTGAATGACCGAGTGGAACTAAGGTCATCCCCAAGGTCATGAAGAGCCTTGTTCTTCTTAGTCTTTCTCACCTTACTCCTCTGTAGCTTTGCCAAGGAAGGAGGATTTAGGAATTGTTTTATCTGGAAACATAAAGGTATGGACAGAACACTGGTGCAATGAACACTTGTCTCTGGCTTAATGTAGTTCTTGAAGGGCCACAGTGCAGTAGCAAACATGCGGCCGGTTTACTGAAATATGTGTGAGCCAGCACACACATGTATTTGCTATTTCTGTATTACTTGTTATTTGCTACCTCTGCCTGTGACCATGACACTGATTGTAAGTCTGGATCATTTGATCCTCAACAGTACAGAAGAGACCTGCCTCTCTTGCTGAGCATCAGACCTAATTTGCAAGCATTTGATTAGTACGTATATAAGGCCAGGCTGGCTAATTAAAGTGTTCCCCAAATATTTATTGAGTAGCTATAGTAAACAAAGCACAGAGATACAAAGAATAAAACACCCCATCATCTAAAGAAGAAAAGACATTGGATCATGCAATTAAGATATAGCAGAGTAAAGGCCATCCAGTTTTCCACTTTGAGGTCATCCAATTTCCTTTGTTCTTAATGTTTACCATATAAATTTTTTGCTCTTCATTTGGTTCTTCAGTTTGCTCTAGATTTTGTCCCAAAGAAGTAATAAGCATAGTAGTCAGCATCAGATACCTGCTCTGCTAGGCAAATCAGTCTCCCAAGAGGTGTCTGCAGAGTCCCCTGCTGCTGGCATCTTCAGTCCCTGGAACTTTCTAGAGCCATCTGTCATGACACGAGGAGTCTGATTACTCGTCATCTTTCTCATTTTACAAACCTGTAGCCCGGCCAAGGAAATAGGGACTTAGGGCTTGTTACAGCTGGGAGTATAAAGGGAGAAAACTGCTAAAAAAAATTTATGAACTTAAGAAAATCACTGATGACAGATTGAAATATGATCTCTCTCAAGTATGCAACAAGTCTGGGAATCCTAACCAGAGAGGCCAACTAGACTTGCATAGTAATTAACACTATTTCTTAATGCAGTGACGTTTTCTGTCCTTAGCTTGTGGCCCAGTGAAAATGTTATTGCACCTATAGAGTAAGCAGATCTTACCCACCACCCTAAATTCCCTAAATGCTTCCAGGACCATCCTGTAGGCATAGGCTGGGCATAGGACCAGGAAGTCTTATGAGGTAAAGAGGCCAGTTTGGGCTCTCAGAAATGCTTATGCCTGGAGATGAGTAGGAGTTTGTGGCCATAGAAATGATCAGTGACGGTTATGTGTATTCTGGACCTTTAACTGGTTTGAATGCCTTAAAGATTTCCACATATCAGGTTCATTTGGTAGGTGGTTAACAATTTCGTATATGTTTTGCTATCTTTAGGGTTCAACTCAATTTTGATGTCTTTGACTCTCTCCATGTTAACTGTTAAAACGCAGATAACCTGAGAATTTTATGCTAACAATATGTTTGTTCCCTTTTGCTGTCAGAACACAATCATCTTATTATTCATAGATGAATGAAAAATAGAAGGAAATGATTTCATGTGTTTGTTGATCTGTATCTGTAATAATAACATGTCCTATTCACCTGTACCCAAAGTCAGGTTTTAACTAGCCACAAATTTTCCATTAGTGATTAGAGTCAATTTTAATAAACATGCAACTATTTGGATTCTCACCCAGCCAGAATGTTTTCTAAAAAGTAGAAAAAAGAAAGAGAAAAGAGTCCAAAATTTAATCTGCTATAACCTCAGAAACATTCTCAAATAAACATTCTTAATAAAAGCCCCAAATCTTTCTTTATTCAGCTGGTTAGAACACTCTTAAGCTGAACTTTGCAGATATAATTAATTTCTGTTTTTAGAAATTTTATTAGATGAAACCAAACTTTGGAAAACAATACCTATTATTAATGGTATGATTCATGTTCCTCATATTTTATGGACAGTAAACACAGGGCAGAGTGAAATATGTTCTTCATAAACTTTAGTGTTACGAAATCTTACATGTCTTAGGACAATTTCTCATGCAATTTTGAAAGCAGTTTATGTGATGTATAGTATAATCATAGTAATATGTGTATAGTAATGTACATTTAATGTATATAGAAGGCAAAAGAGTCAATTTTCTAAATCCAGTTAAGGCACACAACATGACACTTGTTATTCCGGTGTTGCTGGCTCATGGTAGAGAAAAAAAGGAAGAGGAAGAGGGAAAGGCTCTCAAGAGTAGCACAGTGGCTTCTGAACTTGGATAGACAGACTCAGGGACACAGCATGTGACAGCCCAGCTGAGTTTGAGCTTTGGCAGGAAAGTCATGCCAACCTAGCTGCATCATCACTTCCAGCAGCCAGCTGTGGGTCTGGGGTGCTCACATGGAGGCCAGAAACAATGGATATCCATCTACAAGTTGTTCTTTAACTGGGTTCTGATGTAATAAAGGCAACGTGTACAAAATATTTACTGGAGTGTTGTGGAAATTGGGTGGTAGGGAAAGAATACAAGCAGGAAGAGATTTAGCTAAGATTTCCGCAGCCTAAGTTTGTAGTGATGAAATCTGAATCATCGTCTCCACAGTGAAAGCTAAAAGGCGTAGACACATATGATGTTTATTGTCTTGGTTACTTTTCTCTCGTTACTGAGACAAAATACTCAACACCCAAAATGAAGGAAATAAAGGTTTATTTAGCTTACAGTTTGTGGAGGTTTCAGTCCATACTTGGCTGGTTCTGAGGCAGAGAGGCACATGGCAGAGGGCAAACTGTTCATGGAAGCAGAGGGCGGAATGGCTGCAAGCAGCCTCTTTCCTTCCCTTACACTGTGAACAGCCTACCCCTACCCAGAGGGTGTGTAGCTCTCACACAATCTCCAGGCCCTCCTCTTCCACAGGCTCAGGATGTATGCAAAGTAAGCACCCTGGCTTCCTGCTGAATCACTCAGCCAAACCTCCGGACGCCCCATGTTGACACAATGTATCAACCATAACAGTTAACATGGAAACAGCATCCAGAAGATGTCACAGTTTAGTTTTTTGTCTTAGGGAATTGATCTGATAAACAGTTGAACAAGACCTGTAAGAGACAGTTTGGGAGACAGAAGCCCTACCTGACTCTTCCTGGCAGGGAGGCTGCTGCTGCCACCAGACCATAAGGTCCATAAAACCTTGACCTCCATAACACCTTGACCTCTATAAGCCCCCATTCCTACATGTGCTGCTGTGGCAAAGCCAAAATAGCGTGAAGTCTTTGTAACCAAGTACATTTAGAGATGATCTGAAATATGTGGGAAAATCAAGGTAGGTTATGTGCAGATACCAGGTAGTTCTATATAAGGAAATTGAGGGTCTGAGGACTTTGGTATTTCCACGGGTTCTTGGAACCAGTCTCCCAAGGATACCCGGGGATGGCTGTGTATACCATATATATGTATAATATATGCATAATACAACTCAGAAATGTGTGATTTTAAAAACTAAAATGCCAAAGATTTTATACCTTTATTTTATATACTATGAGAAAGAGAAAAATACTGTTAATTAATTATAAGCCACTATTGATTATAGGAGGCACCTTAATTTCTGAGGTGTTCAAATGTGATGAGACATGTATTCGTCAGTGTCCCGGAAAGCGTCCCAAACGTTGAGTATGAGCATGTTCACAGTGGGAGGTTGAGGATGACTTGTTTCTTGCGAAGCCTGTATGTCCAAATTTCCAGTGTCACTGTCCCTGCTCCATGCTAACCACTGTCAAAGGCTAGAAGTCGGTGGAGCCCAGTCCTGCAGAAACAGCTTTAATATCCCTCAGCATGTCCTGGATTAGCACTCAAGACTTGGCTTCAGGGTGCAAGGGTGTAAAGGGCCCACTGGGTTTTTTTTTTGTTGTTGTACTTGGCATTTGAAACCTCTGCCACAACCCTAGAATTCGCAGTAAGTATAATTCTGTAATAGAGTAGATGGGAGGGCTCGAAGTGCATGCAAACATGAAGATTTTTGTGGTAGGTGTAATGGTTTGTGTCTAGACACCCCCTGAAGCATCATGTGTCATAGGAATTTTCCAGAGGTGGCTGCATCTAGAGTGTGTGGTGCTGGGATTAAGGGTGTATGATTAGCAAATCAGTCCACTGATTGGTTTGGCATAGTTCCAGCTATGATTAAGTGTGTGAGTGCTGTATCCAACCTAGGGCAGGTACCCTGCATACAATATAAGGGGCTGAAAGGAGCTTGTCCTGTATCCTCTCTGCCCCGCCCTTGCTTTTGCTATCTTCTGCTGACTTGAACAGTTGCCCCTCTGCCATATGCCACCCTGTCTTGGAGCCAGCTAATTATAGACTAAAGTCTCTACAACCTGTGAGCTCAACAAGCCTTTCCCCGCTTAATTTGGGGGGTTGGGTATTTTGTCTAAGCAACAAGGGAAAAGTAACTAAGACAGTAGGTTTCGTAAAAGTGCAGAAAATAGGATTCCAGTGAATAAACTTGTTTTATGTCTTTAATTTCTACACTTCTGGAACTGACTTGCATTAATTTCTTTGTACATGTAAAAATAATCATAAATCTAACAGTAATGAGATTAGTTTGATGATTATTCTTTCGGGGACTAATAGGGACATTTTAAACTTTTATGCTATAAGAATTCCTGAAGTTATTTTTACCAAACATTATGAAGAAAGTATAATTAAACAATAAATATTATAGTATTAAATCTCCTACTTAAGAGATGGTAAAATTTTATTTAAGCTACTTTCTTGCATTCTTTCTTTTATTAAGTTTTGGGATAATTTTGCATTCCTTTTGAATGTGTGTTCTTCTCTCCTCTTGCTTGTTCACACAGCCAGATTTATTTAATTCCTGGATACAGTATAAGATTGTTTTAATATTTAAAAGAAACTTATAACTTTTCCATATTCAACAACAATACATCCTATGGTCACTCATCCAATAGAAAGGTTCAAAATCAGTTTGTGATCAATCATTTTAATTTATAACTATCTGTAAAATTTCAGGTATGACCATGAAGCCATCACCTAATCCACAGAGTTGTTTGACAGGATATGTTAAAAGTATATAGAGACCAAGTGGGCCTGGGCCACAGGCCTGTAATCCCCGCCACTTGGAAGGCTGAGGCAGGAAGGTCTTGAGGGACAGATACCCTGTCTCCAAGTAAAAAATAAAAAAGGGCTGGGGATGTAGTGCAGTGGCATAGTGCCCTTGGCTTCTACTTTCAGTATTATAGTTAATAAATGAACAGTATGTAGATACCAATGGGTCATTTCTTTTCAAAGTTTAACCTAAAGTTCACTTTAACCTAAAGTTCACTTCTTGATTGATAGTTGCTCACATCTTGTTTACTGTTTCTTACTTGGTTGTAAAACAGGGGAGCACTGGGGTGGACTAACATGTCAGAGACTAATTCCTAGTATAGCTCCTTGGAGAGGCAGGACAGCTAAGGCGGTTGGGTCTCTGGGCCCCGTCCTCACAGGGGGACTAACACTGATTGTGAAAGTGGACTAGTTACTTATTGCAGAGCAAGTTCCCAGTTCAGCCCTGTCCCTTCCCCTCTCATGAGCGTGCTCTTCCTCCACCTTCTGCCATGGGATGACACAGCGAGAAAACCACTGCCAGGTGCAAGTCTCTTAACCCGCGGCCTCCACTGCAGACCCTGGAAGAAATGAATCTCTGTTCTTTCAAATCTCCCAACCTGAGGTGCTCTGATTGAGCAGTAGAAAAGACAAGGTCTGAGCCTTTGGAGCCAGAGGAGCCTCCAAGTCCAGGATCTTGGAACTGAGGCTGGGTCCTCCTCAGCAAGGCGGAGACCAGGCCAGGTTTCTTGGTGGATCTGTTTCTGTTTGTTGTGCCACTCAGCTCTACACCCGTGAATTAAATAGACTGTCTTAAATGGCGAGTTCTACATGTGGGGGAAGCAGGGACATGGTAGCATTTGACAAGTACTTTCAAGCTACCTGCCTTACAAAGCTTTCACTTGGCCAATGGAGAAGTGGAATTGCTGCATTAGAATCACACCTATGGTAATTTATTGTCTTTACTAAGGCAATTGTATGTGTTTTATTGCTTAGAAAGGAGAGTAACATAGCTATCATTAAGTGCAAAATGCTCCTGTAGCAAAGTTGCAATGTACTCACACCTCCCCCCGGGATACATACATGTGCTCGATTTGTTTTAAGCCATCCCTGATCTAGATGTCACCCCGCAGCCTGCAGGCAGAGGGAGAGAAATACTGGGTTGGCCCCATGTGTCTTAGTTATTTTTCTGGTTGCTAAAACAAAATACCCGACGTGCAAAGTTAAGGGGAAAGGTTTATTTAGCTCACAGTTTGCAGAAGTTTCAGTCCATGATCAGCTGGCTCCAAGGCAGGGTGACATGGCAGAGGGGCAACCATGCATGGTGGCAAAAGAAAGCAAAGGCAAGCAAAGGAAGAGAGGCAAGCCTCTGTCTTTCCCTTATACTGTGTGCAGGCTGCCCACCCGAGGACGGGTGCAGCACTCACACCCTTAACCCCAGCACCGGAGCACAGTCAATCACAAACTCTAGATTTCAACTGCCTCTGAAAAACCCACCCCCTGCCATGACTATATGAGGCTTTGAGGGGGGCATCCAGACACAAACCATAACACCTTCCAAAGCAATCATTTTCAAAGTTCCTTGAAATAATACTCAGTTGCTTGGTGAAATTACCCTTTGGCTCCAATTTGATTTTCACTTCCCCCTTGTTTTTTTAATCTCCACCAACAGGGCTTCTGGCACAACTCATGCAGAGGCAGAGAGGAGCCACATGGGCCTTTGTGTTTTTTTTGTCTCTTCAGGTCTGGGGAACGTGGTGACTTCTGATGCTAAGGATTTCTGTAGTTGTCACCTCTAATCTTGTCTCCTTCAGCTGAGTGTGGGCCCAGGAGACTCTCTGAGCTGATTCAGCCTGTTTCTCCCAGCTTGAGATTCCCTTACCTCCTCCATTCAGATCTCTGCCAGGATCCCCAGCCCCTACTTTAGGGGCACCAACGCCTTACTGGGTAGCAACTTTCTCCCTGGACCGTGGAAAGTGCTGGGCCCTACCCATGGCTAGTGGCTGAAGAGTGAGCTGAGGGCTGAAGAGGAAGAGTGGAACTGCCCTACTGCCCCACACCTGCCCAGTTTGC
Source organism: Dinomys branickii (assembly GCA_004027595.1). NCBI lineage: Eukaryota > Metazoa > Chordata > Mammalia > Rodentia > Dinomyidae > Dinomys > Dinomys branickii. The sequence goes on along the minus strand of PVLD010003587.1, from coordinate 74,273 downwards.
AGTCCTGTGACTGTACACCAGGTTTGCTTGAGAGTAGCAAGCTATCTCTTGCCAGATCTTTGGGGCAGGGACCCAGAAATAAGTGAAGGGTAGAATGCTCAATAGGGTGCCTGATTCCAGAGATCAAACAGTCCCCAGGCTGGAGGAGAGGGTGGGATTCTTAGGAGTGGACAAAAGCCAAGCTGCAGAAGCGGGCACTGTGGCCAGTGGTCGGTGAGAGCTGAAACTAACAAAGGCAGCCTGGTTGGGTGGGAGGTGGTCTGTGGCGGGCATTCCCCACCATGGCCCTCTGCCCTGTGATGTCCTGGGTTAACAATGGAGAAGGAGCAGAAGCCCAAGGAAATAGTACGATGTCATGCTTAGGTCAGGCTTCTGGGCTCAGAGCAGGTCATAGTGTGGGTCTGCAGGGGCAAATAGAACCACCAGCAGGTTCCTCTGCAATCTGACATGTTCCTTCCTTGCTGAGCCAAAGCCCAAAGCAAGAGCTTGGACATGTGCACCTCTTGACCTCTGTCTTTTATCTCACCCCTTTTTCTTTGCTCTGCCTCCCAGGGGTAGAACAGGAGGCACATACATTCCAGTAGTGCCTGGTGCACTGTGTCCCTAAGGAGAATCACTTGGGCTGTATGTCCAGGGCTTTTGTTCCACCAAGAGAGAAAGAAAGATATGTAGGACAGCACCGCCTAAGAAAGGTGCCTATTTTGCAAAGCTCTTTTGTTGCTAGCCAATCTAATTTTAAATGCCAAACATTGAAATATTACCCTTTCCCTTGTATTTCCCTTTACTTCTTTCTGTCACCTCAGGTAGTCAGATGCCCTAGACCAGCTTGAGGTATATTACATTCTTTGGGAGGCAAAAGAAAATAGGACACATTAATATTTATTACGATGATTACTCCCAGCCCCCAATTATACCAGTAGGCTATTATAGTTTGTATGGAAATTTTAAACTATTATACCTTTTTATCTATATCACCTGATTCAATGGCACTGAATCTTAACAACGATCTGGTAAGGTCATCATGTTCCAGATGAGATAAGTGAGGTCCAGTGTTCTGTGCTAGTTCGCAGCTAAACCCCAGCTAGAATTCAAACCATCTGACTTTCATTTCAGTGCTTTTTCACTCTGTGCCAGACTTGGGGAGATGTGGTTTGTGGTTTGTGGCTTCCACGGTCCAGTGCTCTTTTGGAAAAGAGCACTAAGACCATGATGTTAGCTCACAACATGCTGATACCTGCTAAAACTTGTGATTGATTGCTGAGTAATTTTGCCCATTGATAATTGTTTTCTTTAAAAATATATATATTGTTAATCTTCTTCAGTATCTGTTTCCATGGTAACTGGATAATTAAATAACTATTTTATTGTCTTTTTCACATTATCATCTGTTACTGGGCATCTTTTTCAATTTCCTTTTCTCCCCCTGATGTGGCTCACTTTCACTGGTTAATGGTCTTTTTCATCCAATGGCTCCTCTTACCAGCTCCTTGATTCAGGGATTACCTTCAGCCTCGGACCTGATGGCTGCTCCCCTAACCAGGGGCCCTAACGTTTTCTGCTGAACTCAGCAGGTCTTGTTTTCATGCTGTTGTGTTGAGGAAGTGCTTTAACCAAACAACTCCATGGGGTCTCCCGTGGGAACAGGAACCCACCGGAGAATATATGTGTAACTTGAACAAGATGAGAAGGAAGGAGATCTAGACTAGTTAACAGCTGGGTCCGGGCAGGTTTCTCAAAGCGATGGTTCCTGGTAGGGAGACTTTGGAAGCTTCCTGCGGTGCCAACACTGGGAACCATTAGTGCTTCGTGGAGGGGAGGTGTGTAAGCCAGAAATAAAATGAGGTCATCGGTCTCCTAGGTATTATCAATTATATAGGATTTTGAATTTGATTTCCTTTCTAGAGTTAACTCTAAATTTACTGCAGATGTTCAATACTTGCAAAGTCTGAGTACCTGGAACTTTTGTCTCTATGCTGGACTGTGTCTTCTCCAGGGAAGGATAGGAATTCAGGTTTTAGTTAAGCACCAACAGTATGTGAAGTCCTTGGGCCAGGCTGAGCTGGGAAGAGGACCGTAGTGTCTTATGATTTCCACCCAGGCTTTCTTTCAACCTCCAGGGTGGGGCAGTTTAACCTTCTGAGCTAAGCTAGGATAGCTGCTAGTTCCTGGTATAGGCAGTTATTCTAGGACACTCACCAAAATGGGCCAATATAAACATACGTGCTTACTGCAAAAATGAAAGACAATATTTCCTGCTTTAAAGATGACCTAGTTACATTGTAGTGACAGTCTATTCTCTAGCTTCTCTCAAATCTACCTTTCTGTGGGTTTTTGGTATTTGTAAAAAACTGGTAGTCTTTGGGGGGGGTTAATTGGCAGTAGGTTTCAAACTGTGCGTGCCCTTTGAATAATTTAATGCACAAGAAATAACCAAAATTTAGCCAAATAATTTATAAGATGATTACTGTACCTTTCCAGAAAGCAAGATATTTTACCAATGACCTATGTGACAAAACTCTGCAAATCATCAGAAATGCACAACAGTAGATATGTGTCTTTAAACACAAAAGGCTATTCTTGATATCCTATTGCATAAGTAAAGCAGGTGTGCAATGGTAAATGGGATACATATATAAAGGAAAATACACTGAGGCATAGAAGAAATACCTGAAAGGAAGACCAAGATAGTGACTCCAGGGTGGTGTAATTAACAGCAGTTAAGAATTTTATTTTTACTGTCTTTCACAATGAACAGGTATTAGTTATGGAGAAGACATTACTTAGCAGGGCAGTAGGCCTGTGAGGTTCCAAGGATCTAGTGACATGGTACCAAGACCGAATGTGCGTTTGTGTGTTGGCAGGTCTGCGGGCACTAATGGCCCATTGCTGACACAGAAAGATGTGGTATTGGGCACTTAGCTTGGCCTCTGATCTCCTAAAACGAGTTCCCGTGAAGGCTTAAACAAAAGAGACAAGTAACATGTTTTGGAGGCATTCAGGAAGGTCAAAACACTCTTGAAGCTAAGACAAGGACTTTTCTGGGTCACCTATATTTATGGGGTTTTCAAGCAAGGGAAAAAGTCGGGCATGATGGCGCATGCCTGTAATCCCAGCACTCAGGAGGCTGAGGCAGGAGGATCACTGCAAGTTCAAGACCAGCCTGGGCTACAAAGTGAGCTCAGGGCCAGCCTGAACTGAATAACAAGACCCTGTCTCAAAAAAAAAAAAAAGAAAAGAAAAAGAAAAAAAAACCTGCAAATACAAATAATGGAAAAGGATACCTGAGGCAAAGGGGGAAAACTGAGCTGGACCCTGGGAACTATAGGTCAAAGACTTCTCCAAGCAGTGAGTTTTGCTAACTAAGAACTATCCTGTCTCTACGACTGACAGCTACAGCAGAAGCCAATGGCCGCAGCTGCAGTCTTGTATTAAGAATTCGAGTGAGAGTCAGTGTCTGCAGCTGCACCCTTACCTTACCCTTGGAGGTGTCACAGTGTCCCGGCCCAATGCAGGCCTCTCCTGTGACCGTTGGCATAGAGTGCTGCGCTTACTGCATGCCAGCCACTGGTCCTAGAGCAAGTCGCCTAGTCCTGCGACAGACTCATAAGGAAATACAGACTGCCAATTGGTTTAGATCCTGCTGAGAACCGCTTCATGGTGGTCTCCATCAGTGTGGGTGTGAGGGACTCAGGCAAGCATCAGGAAAACATGCAGACTTGGGGCTTAATGTTCTGATTTGTAGGATATTTTTAATTTTTAAAATTTTTGTCAGCCCATGTTTATAGTACATGATGATCACATTCCTGGTAGGAAGCTGGTGCATGCACAGAGCACATCATAATCCCTGTCGATCTTCTTTCTTCCCCTCTTCTCAGCTCTATGTTCCTTTCCCATTTGCAAAAGATTTGTCTCCCTGAACCCTAGTATCTGTCTTTTAGTTTGCTCTTTAAGTTATTAATACTTTGGATTTTTGATGTTTTTTTAAATGTAACATTTAACTTTGTCTGACAGTTTTCCCTGGACACATATGGTCTGCAGATGCAGCCTTTTTCCTAGAAATGGCTCAGGTTCATCCTTCTGTAGGCACAGTGGTACTCCTTTGGATCTAAACACCCCATTTTCTTTATTCGTTCATCTATTGATGGACACAGAAGTTGTGTTATCTTTCTTTTGACTTTAGAAAAAAATCCCTTTAAATTGTGTCTTAGTTACTTTTCTTGTTGCTAAGACAAAACACCGTAACAATTATTTTCATTAAATAATAAATACACAAAAGAGAAGAATCCTTACAGGGTACGAGTAAAGCGCAAAAAATGTCCATGTGAAGAAATTCGGTGTCCCAGATGTGAAGATGAGCCGTGAGTGCTCTCGGGGCCCCTAGAGGGTTGCCTGATCCCACCTTCCTCAGAGGAAACCACTCTCCTGAATTTTATACCATTGCCTTGTTTTTCTTTAGAAATTTTTTTCCTAAGCAGTATTTTACTTAGTTTGCATATTTTGGTGCTTCACGCAGTGTAATAATACTTTGTCATTCCTCTTCACTTGGGTCCCCCTCAGTGTCTTACTTCTGAGTTATACCAATAGCCACTGTCCACTCAGCTTGGAAACATCCACTGGGTGAATGCACCGCACCATGCACAGGCAATGCCCCATCTGTGGACCTCTTTCTCTATGCCTTTTTGTTTATTGTTATTATGAAAGGTTTCATTAATTTCCTCAGGCTCTCATGTGGAATACCTGATGCTCATGCGGAACACCTTGAGAAAATACCTAGGGGTTGGACTGTTGCATTGTAGGCTACATGAAAATTCATGTCTATGTCCAGCTTTATTAGATAATGCTAAATTACTTTCCAAATTGTTCAAATTCGTACTCTTGACAATAGCGTATGAACATGTGGGTCCTCTGTGTAATTGCCAGCTTGAAGCGTTTTGTTCACAGTGAGAGAAACAAGTCCATTTGTGTTTCCCTGGATATCAGTGGAGGTGGGCAGATTTCCTTGGACCATTTGTGAGGTTTTTTTCCCTATAAAAATCTGCTTGGATTTTTTTCATCCGTTTTTCTGTTGCATTATATCTGTGCTTAAAATTGCTTTGTAGAAGTTCTGTATATTCTTAGGAAGAAATCCTTTGATAAGTACATCCATGACAGACATCTGCCCATGGGCAGCCATCTTCTCTTCCCTTGCATGATGAAGAGACGTTCTTCCTCTACCCGCACTTCTTCCCACGGTTTGCCATTTTGTGTCTTTTATTTTTTGTACCTGGACTCAAACTCATGACCTCACTTTTGGTAGGCAGGCACTGGGCCACTGAGTTATAGCCCTAGCTCCATTTTGTGTCTTAAGACATCTTCTACCCAGGGGTTCAGAAATGCAGACTGGGCTGTCTTCTCAAACACTCCTGGCTTTGTCACAGTGAATGGTGTGAAGTTGTCCAAACTATATTTTCTATGTATAACTGTTTATTCAAGGACCTTTTATTGGAAGGCTTCCCTTGCTCCACAGATGTGTGAATGCCAGCTCTGTCACAAATCATGGCATGGATGAAGTTTCCACAAGTGTTTGGCTGTTTTCTGTGTCCCCAGAGATGCTAGGCCCATGAATCAACCAGATGCCAAGAGTCCCTCCCTGGGGAAACCTTAGATTTTAGGTTAGAAGGCATTTTTCTCACAGCACAGCGTAGCTTTGTGGCACTGTGATGATGTCAAGAACCCAGACACTCCCAGTCTTCTGGGCTGCTGGAATGGTTTGTCCATAGAGTTTCCCCCAGCTGAGCTGCTCCAGGCTCCTAGTACTAACATACCCAAAGCGGAAGAGCCTTCCTGTTTTAAATTCTGGTCTCCCCCATGTTTGGACCAGCCAAGTAGTTTGCAGTCAGGTTATAAACTCACTTCCAGTCTCTCCTGGATTCATATCTTCTCAGAGGAGGATTTTTTTCCCATCTTTTTAGAGCCAGGTTTCAAGACAGGCAACCTGCCTGGAGATCCAGCAGGGAATCAACGCATCCATTTCTGGTTCGCTGACTCTTGGGACATAGACCTGTGGGAACACAGATTTATACAGGAGCACCCATTGAGTTCTTTTCGTATAGTGGCCTTCGGCTTTGTTCTCTGCCCTGTGTACCCAAAGATCCAGGAGAAGGCAGTGACCCTGGAACCTACCTCTGCAATGCAAGTCACAGCCCAGGAAAGCTTGTTTTGTTTACATCTCTAGCTTCCTGCTTCTCACTTAGTTGTTTGGCTTCTGAGTGTTCTTTGCTTTGCCTGTGGCTCGCCACACACTTAGGAAGTTTTCTTTTTTTCTGTTCTTTTCTAGACTTTTTATTTGTCTTTCAGTGGGATAATCAGAGTATCTTGTCCTCCAGAAGCTGGCTAAAGCCATTTTTAAAATTATGTATTACTTATCTCTGCTGCTGCTTCTGGACAGAATGTCTGACCCCACAGCCTGCAGGAGGAGAGGTTTAATTGGCTCACAGTTTTGGTACACGGTCATCAGCTCTAAGGCAAAGATGTCACAGAAAGGCATGGGCAGCAAAGCCCTTAGGTCACTGTGGCTGGGAAGCAGAGCAGGAGAGCAGTGCTAGAAGGGGAAGGAAGAAGGATGAGGCACAGACCCAAGGCCAGGCCTCCACAACCCACCTGTGCTACCTAGAAGTGCGCCCCACCCATCAGGGCAGAGCCAAAGGCACCAGGGTGAAACTCCACCCCAGCACCACAGCGTGCCTGATGTTTTATCAATTTTGCCCAAAGGTTTGCTGGAGACAGAGCCGTTGCAAGGAAGAGATGAGGATGGAGTAGCCAGCGCTGACTTCTCCAGCATGCTCTCTGAGGAGGAGAAGGAGGAGCTAAAGGCAGAATTAGAGCAGGTACGTTTAGTGCTGTTCTTGCTGCTGTTTCTGCCTTTGGACCTTGAGTGTTACTATTGATACAGGTCCCTTATTGCAATTATGTTGTCTTTCAATTAATAAAATGTAGTGAATGAATACATTGCAAGATGCTGCTTTTTTTTCAGACTAGTTTTGCAATACTAACTATTGATTACCTGTTGGTTACAGTGGTAAAATGAATATTCATGCTACTTAATCAACAATAATAATCATGTGGAAATATGCTCCTTTTAGTATCAGAATTCGATGGGACTGGTAAATCACTTACAAACCTGATGGAATTTGTTTAAAACCATGGCATAGGTGCAAATTGCTTTTCGAGAATCAGCCTCAACAGAAAATAGACCAACTCCACACTTTCTCACAGCCCCAAACCCATGTTAACTGGGGTGTCCAGAGCCGAATTCTGCCGATGCCTGTAAGCTGACACCCTAAGCTTAAACTTCACCCATTTTCTGGCAGAGTTTTATTTTATTTTATGCACAGAGAACCTCTATAATGGACCAGCGCTACGAATGTCTTGTGTGTTTGGGTGCTGGGGTTTCTGAAATCCCCCTACTTGCTTTTGTGTGTTATGTATTTTCTAAATGATCAGTGATGAGCAGGGGTTACTTTTATGATTAAGAAAAACAGTATTTGTTTTAAATGAATGCTCCATAAATGTAAAGCAAACAAACAAACTAGGAGAGTTTCAGACCCTTGTCTTTTCTGGCCAGGAATAAGCTCCAGCAAGTTTCATTTCTAAGGTGTTTGGAGCCTGGCTTCTGAAGGCCACACCAGGCTCTTCATTCCTGGGTCCAAGCGCCCAGGACCGGTGCATTCACCCCTCAGAGGGCGCTGGCCCGCAGAGCTTTCTCTCTCCTCTCCAGCTCTTCAGAGACGAAGAAATGCTGTGAGTTGCTGAAAGGAGCAGCGAAGCTCCTGGGGGCACTGGGGCATGGCTGTGCAACCCTGGGCCAGTGCGGAGCAAAGCAAGTTATCTTCACGGTTCTTCCTCTTCTCCTTTGCATTTCTTTCCCGGTCCCTCCCAGACCTCATCTGCTTTATGCTTGCTCTTTCCCTAAAACTGCTTTCCCTATTGTTTTACAAGTTCACACATATATGTGCATGCATGAGCTCAGCAAACCCAGCCCCTCAGTTATGATAGGGACCCACAGAGCCATCTCAGCAGTCTCCCATCGGCCCTGAGAAGACCTGGAACATCCTAGAGGTGCACAGTTCTCCATACACTCTCTGCTAGGACCCTTGGTCAAAGGGAAAACTCCACTGGGTCTATCAGCCACTCGAGCACCAAGACACCCCAGAGGCCAGCTCCTTGGGAACCTGTTCTGACTCCGGCATTCAAGGTGTGGCCCCTACCCAAAGCGAGACCTATATCCAAGGCCTTCTTGTCTCTAACTGCTTTGCTGAATAGGGCCTTCCATGTGCCTCACGTCCAGCGCTATCTTTGGTCCACACCTGTCCTTTGTTGCCTCGTCTCTTCCTGTGGTGGTGGTGGGGGCTGTCCCTCCTGCTGTCCTCTCTGCCATCCTGCACTGCTTGGTAGTTAAATGCCTTGAGATTTTGGGTGATCTCATCACTGCACTCATACATACAGTGTATTTGTGTGTGTACCAAGAGCTGGCTCTTCGAAGACCTCTTTTGGCATAAAATAAGCCAAAAGCATCAAAAAAGGCTGGTGGATTCTGCATTTTTTGTTTGTTTTTTGAGATAGTGTCATGCTGGCCCTGAACTCACTATGTAGCCCAGGTGGGCCTCAAACTCACAGTCCTGCTCCTGCCTCAGCCTCCCCTACTGGTGAGATCACAAGCATGTGCCAACACACCTGGCTGGATTCAGCATTTTAAAAGAGAAATATCTTTCAGCACAATTTGAACTTTAATTCATTACTGTGGCCATTTTGTAGATGTATTCTTCAAAGTCCCTTGGATGGGAGACCAAGCATATCTCTGATCACTGCAGCAGTTGTCTACAGAAGGTATCCAGTTAGCTTGAATTATTTTACAGCTAGAACTAATATTTCTAATTGCAAATACCAAATTTGCAAAATTGGTAATTCTGCAAAAACTAGAATATATTTCACAGACCTTATGACTCTATCCAGAAGTACTATTGCATTTCAGAGAATTGTTCTAGCTCACTACAAACTGCTTTTCTGAAATCTTTAAACAACTATTATCATTTATCCTCCCCCTACTCCTCTCTCTCTCTCTCTCTCTCTCTGTATTAAGGGCCAAACCCAAGGTCACTCTGCCACTCTACCACTGAGCTATATCCCCAACCCTTTTTATTTTTACTTTTATTTTGAGACAGAATCTTGCCAAGTTACCCATATAGGATTTGAACTCACCATCCTTCTGCCTCAGTTTCCTTCATTGTGGGGATTACAGGTGTGCACCCCACACCTGGAACCCTCTCTCTCTCTCTCTCTCTCTCTCTCTCTCTCTCTCTCTTTAAAACAAACCTGAGTGGTAATCCTGTATTACTGCCACTTCGCTCTGACTGCCCCCTCCCGAAACTGCAGTCTACGCTTGGCGCCCCATTCCACAGCGTGCCTTGGCTTTGGAGAAGATCAAGTGTCGTATTTGTACTGTCAATCTGTGGTTATGTAACAGTGAACTCTGCCAGTGTCTCCTAGATAAAATGACTCAAGAAAAATGGGTATTAATAGGAGTTGGAAAAGTACCAGACAGAATTATCAAGTAGCAGAGAGTATTTTCATACCCCAGCTCCCACTTTGGGCACTTCCTTCCCTTTTGGGGCGTGAGTCCCCAAGAACGCACAGAGCCTGCCTGCTACTGTCCGCCATGGCACAGAAGCCTTTGGCTGGGCTGGGCTTTCTGGTTTTTCCCCAGACCTTTGTTCTCTCTGGGCTGAGACTAGGGTTTCATCATTGCTGCCCTTTTGAAAGCCCCTGGGTTAAAATGAGCTGTTGGGGACCCACAGCCAAAGGCAGGAGTGGGTCAGAGGGGAGGCCCTGAAGCTAATCGTCACTTCCATGATCATTAGTGGATCAAAGCATTTATTTTGCATTTTGCTATACATTTCATGTAATCTAGCAGATATGTTAACAAATAAATTTTCAATCTTAAAACATAAATTTTATAATAAGTGAATTCATTACCTAGTTAAGCTTAATTAATTTGCTTTTTTGCATTCTTGTCAAAGTAAATTTATATCACATAAAATTAACCATTTTCAAGTGAACAAACTCACAATGCTGGCTAACCACTACCTCATTCTGGTTCCAAAACATTGTCGCTCTGAAAGAAAACTGCATCCAACAAAGAGTCCCTTTCCGACTCCCCAGTCTTCCAACTATTGCCAGTTTGTGCTCTGTCTCTGTGGATTCACTTTTTCTGAATATTCCATGTAAGTGGAATCATGCAATATGTCGCTGTGCGTCTGGCAGATTCCATTTCTGTTTATGGCTAAATGGTGTATTGCATGTGTGTGCTGCAGTGTGTTGATCTCTTCCTCCTTTGATGGACATTTGGGCTCTTTCTTCTTGCCTATCATTAATATAGCCACTGTGAACATGTGTACAGGGATGGCATGAGTGCCGTTTCTTGCTCCGTTGGGGTATATACTTTAGGACCAGAACTGCTGGGTGATGTGATGATTCTTGTTTAATTTTTGAGAAACCCCCAGACTATGATTAACCATTTCCCATTCCCTAGCAAAGTACAAGATTTCATTTCCTCCACATCTTCACCAACACTTGATATTTTCTGCTATTTATACTTAAATAATCATGTTTAAATGCCTAATCTGAACATAAATATTTATCACATGAGATCTTCTAGAAATTCAAGAAACCAAAGAGCTATGCTCTTAGTTTTTACTGAATAAATAATTAACTTCAAATTAAAAGAGAAAAAAATTTCAATCAATATGATTTACCTATAGTACATGTCATTTCAAATTTGATGTAGCTGAGAGAAGTACTTACAATACAGAGTTTCCATGCTACCCGCATACAGATATCAGGTGGTGCTTGTTCAATAGCATAAGTTGTCTGAATCCACCAAATTTAAGTCATCAGAGTCTCAGGGAGCTAAGAAGGGTCACATACCTGGGATTCTACATTTGCAGTATGCTCTGTAATCATCTCTTTTGTGAATTGAGGTTGAGAACGACTGGTGTGGTTGTATGCAAAACATCTCATGGTTAAAATTAAGAGCATCCGAGTTTAACTACTTGGTGTTGTGCAGACCCTGTGGAGACAGCGCATGTGCATCTTGAATCATAACATTTCATGTAATTTAAAGTTGTATGTCTAATTTCTGAGGTTTTTAAAAAGATTTTTGGAAAATATTGAAGTCTCTGGTGAATATACTAAAAGCTTTAAGAGTGTGAGTCTTATACTTGCCTGAAATGAGTAGAATTTCATTCTAGAACCTCAGGATAGAACCAACTAAGAAACTAAGTTCATACCTCTGTCACTGAAGGGCTCTTGCCCACAAATGCTACCTAACATGTATCTGCATTTTAAAATTAGGAGGTGTGGGAATCTGTATTTCTTTCTTCAGGATCTTGTTTGGAAACTGATCACTTTAATGTTTCTATCACTTCTGGAATCAAGATTTCATTAAAAGGGTTTTTAAAGAAAACTCAATCCTCTGCTCACACTTCCCCTTCCCCAGAAACACAATAAATAACCCCATGCTCCCCATAACCAAATACACTGTAGGGGTTCTGTGGATAAGAGGTTGAAATATATATTTAAGCTTCCTTCCTCTTTCCTACATCAGTCATATATTTCTGTAAGTTAAAGTTTCCCCAGGTATTTTTGTTGTACAGTCCATAACTGCAGCAGTAGCCAGTGCACCAAAAAACAAAACAACAGACAAAAACTAGGATCTCATTATTTCCAGTCTAAGTGAAAAACAGCAGAAAATCATGAAAGGTGGCACAAACCCCAAACATTTCTGCAGTCAAAGAGCAAGAGGTACAACCATGCAAAATTTCAAGCAGCAGATAGAGGCAGGAGAACACACTGCCAAAGCTGAGAAAGTGAAATGTGGTGTAGCAACAACACCTGGAGGGGTTCAGTGTTACGCTAACAGTGTGTTCGCATGTAAGGGTGAGACCAGGAGCATATTTCCCTGGTGCCTTTGAGGATATTTGTTTTGCAGTTATGCACGCGAGTGGAGTATTCTTGCTCACCAAGGGAGGCAGGGGCCTTCCCAGGCCTCCTTTCCCTGGGTCTGACGTCTCTCACCTGTCCCCTTCCACCTGCAGCTGGAGGACGAAATCACAACCCTGCGACAAGTGCTGTCGGTGAAGGAGAGGCGCCTGGCAGAGATCAGACAGCAGCTGGGAATGAGCCTGATGAGTGAGCTGAAGCAGAACCTCAGCAAGAGCTGGCACGACGTGCAGACCACAGCCGCGTGAGTAGCCTGGGCGGGTCAGGAAGTGCGGTCACCTGCTTCTTGCCCCTTCTTGCAGGTTTGAGCCTGTTTTCTTACAAGGCCAATTTGGTGCTTGTAGTTAGAAAAAAAGTACTTTCTCTAAAACAAAACAAAAAGATATGAATAATTGTGGCTTATACTACAGTGTAAAGGAGATTCACAGCGGGGTATTGTGGCCATGCCTGTAATTCCAGCACTCTGGGAGACTGAGGCAGGAGGATCACAAAATTCAAGCCCAGCCTGGGCAGTTTAGCCACTTAGAGAAACCCTGTGTCAAAATAAAAAGTAAAAAAGGGCTCCGGATGTAGCTCAGAGAAAAGCTCCTGTGTTCAGTTTTCAGTACCACAAAATAAATAAATACAAGAACTTCATAAAGTAAAATTTTGTTGACTAAAACTTTAGTTCATTCAACCAACTCTCATGGAATGTTTTTCTCTCTATGAAATGTTTTTCTCTCCATTATATGTTTTAAGACATTTGTTAAATACTTAATTCCTTAACTTTTTGTCATAAGAATTCTAAGTGGGCATCTTGTCTTAGGCCAGGTATGAGTAACCTTGGTATCTTAGTCATTTTCCTTGTTGCTGAGACAAAATACCCGACACCCAGAGTTAAAGGGGGAGAGGTTTAATCACCTCGCCATTTGCAAAGGTTTTGGTTGAGGCAGCCGGGTTCAAGGCAGGGTGATGGCAGAGGGGCATGGCGGAGGAGAAACTGTCTTTGGCAGGGCAGGCAGGAAGCAGCAAACAGTAGGTCGCCTGCTCATTTCTGTCCCTTCGTATCCAGGCTGCAAGCACATTGATTGGTGCCACCCGTGCCCGGGGTGGGGTGTTCACTATCCACACTCTTAATCCCAGTGTCACACCCTTAACACACATTCACACAGCCTAATTCAGCCGCCTTCAAAATTCCCCATGACCCCAGGGGCTTCGGGGGGACACCTAGATAGGAGCCATAACACTTGTTTTCTTTGCACTCAGGCTTTATTAGACTCTTTTTTTAAATCATGGAAGATAAAATGCTGAACTATGCTGGCACTTTTCTAATGATTCAAAATATTTTGCTTGTCAGGTGGTCTTCTAGCAAAGTGAAGAATGTTCTCTTGTGGACAAAGTGCCTAATACCCAGACGGGTCCAATATTTTTTTTGCCCAAGAGAGCCCTGGTAGGAGATAGAGATACCCATAATAAACAGCAAGTATTTCAGTTTGGCTGGGGATTGCTTTTTCTTGTTGATCCCTAAGACCTAAGTTCTAAGGCATTCTGGTCCTGTGTTAAGATGCCCTGCTGGAGACTTGAACCTGCTAGGACTCTGGGGTCTCCCTAGTGTGGTTTCTGTGGTTTCCTCATAAAAGGACACTCTTCCTCTGCCTATAGCATACCCAGCAGTCCCCTAGGCTGCTATTCCTGTGCACCTCAAGGATTCGTCCAGACAAGTTCTGTCATGAAGACAGGAAGCCTATGATGTATACTCAGTGGTCCTTAGCCTGATGGTGATGGTGGGAAGCATTGACAAAGTGTTTGCCTAATATGCATCAGGTGTTGGGCTCAATCCCCCCAACAGAAAAAAGAAGGAAATAAACAAAACCACACTTCAGTGTGCACCACCTTCGAATAGAAATCACAACACTGTGAGCAATACCCTTGTCTTGGTTTGGAGGATGTTTTGCAAGGGAGAACAATATAATATAGGACACATATTTTATAAGATTATTTATAATAGTCACCCAAAGAATCATATACAAGAGAGTACAGGAAATCTGTCCACACACTAAGACCAAGGAAACTAGCCGAGGGCCTGGATCTCATGGAAATGCCCTGCATGAATCCAGCTGAAGACCTAGAGTGGATACCAATGCCTCCTATGAGTCCAATTGGAGGCCTGGAACACATGACAATGTCTCGTAGAGGCCCGTTTCACGGATCTGCACTAGGAAGGCCCTAAGGTCTGTGGTAGAATCTAGAAAGTCTCTGCCAGCAGGATGAAGGACCTATGCTAGCAGACTGAGTGAGCTGCACTGGAGCCAAGGAGCTATGCACAAAGTAAGAACCACAGCTCCCCCAAAAGGTACATAGCCATCCTGATCAACAGTGATGTCCTGAGCTCCTCCAGTGGTGAACACAGCTGAGTTCCCATCAGGAAAGCCAATGCAGCAAGCTTCTCCAAACTGAGCTGTGTACTTTCTTCCCCTCCGGAGCCAGGAAGCAATGCTCAAAGTGAGGACCAGAGCTCCCCCAAAGTGGACTGAAGCTATTCTCAGTGCCAACAAGGTCCAGAGCTCATCAGAGGATGAAAACAGCCAAGTTCATCAGGAAAGCCAGCATGCTGAGTTCCTGCAAAAAAACCCAACAGCTCCTTACAGCTTCTACCAGCTCCCCAGAGCCTCTTCTCAGTTCCCAACAGCCTTACTTCTTCTTCTCCAGTTCTGCCTCTTGTATTGCAGGCAATAATCCTCAGGTGGGCACACTCAGCACCACACTTACTCAGTTCAGCTGATGGTTATAAATTGACCACCAGTGGTCAATCCACCACAACTCTGAAAGGACAGCTCAAATTAGGCTGTAATTAAATGAGCTCATGTCTCAGTTGTTTGGGCCTCTGTCTGTGCATTTGGTGGCCAGTGCCACTTAGTTGGGATCTCATTCATCTTGGGACATTGTTATGGTTTGTGTCTGCATGTCCCCCCAAGTCCTCATGCAGTCATGGGGTGGGCTTCTAGAGTTTATGATTGTTTCATGATCCAATGTTGGAATTATGGATGTGAGTGCTACATCCACCCTGGGGTAGATAGTTTATATATAATGTAAGAGAAGGAAAGAGGCTTCTTGCAGCCACTCCTCCCTTTTAGCTCTTGTTGCTTTGCTATATTCTGCCTCCATGAACTGTTCCCCTCTGCCATGTGCCACTGGGCCTTGGAACCAGCCAAGTATGGACTAGAACCTCCGCAAACTATGAACTAAATAAACCTTTCCTTCCCTAATTTTGAGCATCAGGTATTTTGTCCCAGCAATGAGAGAAAAGTAACCAAGACAGAATTTGATACCAGGAGTGGGGTCATTTCTGTGACTATACTTGACCATGTGGTTCAACAGCTTTTGGAAACGGCTAGTGGGAAGTATTTCAAAAGGTTTGGAGATGTCACCTGAAAGAGTAGACCTGAGACACCTTTGGCTGTTCTGTATGGGAGAGTTTTGTCAGAGCTCAGAAGACCAGAAGGCTGATAGAGATCCTGCTGGTAAAGACCAGGCTTGGGAAGTTTCTTCTGGAAAGTCTGCTGGATTCTGAACAATGTGTGTTATGTCTTGGAAGAAAGTTTTTCTGCATTTTGCTTGTGTCCTGAGACTGATATGAAGGGTGGTGAACTGATTAATCTGGTAGAAGAAATTTTAAGACAGTTGAACATTGAGGCAGTGGCATGGCTATTGTTGGGGGCTTTTATTCAGATTTATGTTCAGAATCAAGATCAAAGAACCCAGTAGGATGATTTAAAATGTGAGTTTGCCCAAAAAGTAAGCTCCAGTAAAGCTGTGGATTGCAAACATAGAGCTGAAGAGATCTCCATTGCTGAGAAGGAACAAGAGAATGGAAGAGATGGCCTGAGGACATCACAAACAGCAGCAAGTTTCCATCCTTCAGAGCCTCAAAACTACAAAGTTGAAAGACCTTGCCTTGAGGAGAAAGCTGTAGAGCACCACGTTCCAGAATAGCAGCATTGGCCACACCAGGTCCCAGATAGGTGGCAGCATAGAGAATCTGCTCCTCAGAATCAGGTTCAGAGTACCCAGCGATGCAAGCACTCGACCCCTATGGCCAACAGCTTGGCTACTGCTCCAGGTGGCAGCAGACCTTGGCATCATCCACGTGGCATTGGTTTTAGGTGCATGTGGAATGCAAGAGTTCTGAGGTTAAATAGGTTTCCACATCAATTTCAGAAGGCCTGGGAAGCCACAAAGTATGCCCCTGGGATGGCATTGTATGAAGCTGTGAGTGAGAAGCCAGAGGTTCAGTGGAGACCTCAGAAGTTTGGAAAAGCCAGAAATGTGGATTATTTAAGGAAAGCTCAAGGAGGGAGCAAAGTGGGCCCAAGAGAGAAGCCATGGGAGCTGTAACCATCAGAAGTACCACAGGGGCTAGAGCCATATAAGGTCTTTGGAGCTCACAGTGTGTCAAAGATTGCTTCAGATGCTGGACATGGAACTACAGGACATAATGTTAGCCCTGTTGGATTTTGGACTTGCTTTGGCCCCAGTGCTCTGTATCCCCATTTGTACTTTTTGGAACGGTAATGTTGATTTTGTGCCATGGACTGTTGGAAGTGTTTAACTTTTCATTTGTACAGGGGCTTACAGTTAAGTTTTCCTTACATCTCAGAGGAGACTTGTGACTTGGGCTTTTTAGCAGTGCTGAAACTGTTATGACTGTGGCAACTCTTGCAGATGGACTAAATGCTGTTTTTATAAAGGGATGTGCATGAGTCTTTGGGGGACCAGGGGTGAAATGTTATGGTTTGTGTCTGCAGGTCCACCCAAATCCTCATGCAGTCATGTGTAGGCTTCTAGAGTGTGATTGTTTCATTGTCCAGTGTTATGGATGTGAGTGCTACACTTACCCTGGGGTGGATACTTTCCATACAATGTAAGAGAAGTGCTTGCAGCCACTGGTCCCTTTTAGTTCTTTTTGCTTTGCTATCTTACACCTCCACGAAGTGTTGCTCTCTGCCATGTGCCACTCTGTCTTGGAGCCAGGTGAGTATGAACTGAAATCTCCTCAAACTGTGAGCTAAATAAACCTTTCCTTCCTTAATTTTGGGCATCAGGTATTTTGTCCTAGCAACAAGAGCAAAGTAACCAAGACAGACATAGACTTTAAATAGGAAAGTTTAAGGAAGACTTACAACCTATTCGTATTGGGGAGCAGATATAGTTTGGATATCCCCATGTTTGAAAAACACATTGGTTTTGCAAGCAGGCAGCCTTCTTAGCATAAAGATTTATGTTGGATGAAGTGTGGTTTGTTCCCTGAAGTTATTTGTTCCCTGAGCTTCCTCTAGTCAAGGGGACAGGGTTTGTTTTTTTTTTATCACAAGTTAAGTGATAACAGTGAAAAGGGATGTGAGGAAAATACAGGGGATGGTGGGAATGGAAAGCAGAAGATACAGCCATGCCTGAAAGGGACAGCGGAGCCCCCTGGGGTCCTTGGGGCCAGGTGAAGGCCACCAGAAGGAGAGAGAGCTGGGCAGGAAGCATCCAGTTGGAGCTGCTGAGCCAGGTTTCCACAGAGGTCCTGTGCATCTGTTGATGGTTGTTCTGCACACAAACAATGGATACCATCGGAAGGTTTGGACCTTGCCATATACTGGACACTGCTAATGGGTGGTGGCTCCTTGTGTGGCCGATAGGAGTCAACAAGAAGGGCTAGTCCTGTCTTGGTCGCAGTTGGGAGGGTGGAGAGCAAGCTGCAAGTGACGCACAAACACCTGAGGAAGCACAGGAAGTGCGCTACTTGGGAGCCTTGGTGGTTCGGCAGAGCTGTGGGCTGTCCCGGGCGGAGGTTGCAGTGCTGAGAAAGACCTGGCCGAGTCCCACTGCCCTAGAGGAGAGGCCGCAGAGAGGGCTGCTGTGTGGGCAGGGCTGTCCAGAGCAGGGAGAGGAGGCTGTGGCTCTGATCCCAGGGCCCTGAATGCATCATCTTCAAAGCAATGCCTCTGGTCACTGGGTGTGGTGCAGACTGGGAACCAGGCATGGCGCCGGCTCTGGAGGTCTGTCCAGCAGGACGTCCCAGGGATGTGGAGGGGGACAGTGACGATGAGGGACCTTGAGGGCTCCAGGGTGAGAACAGGACGGCTTCCTGCAGCAGAAGCTAACACTGCAGGCACAGGCCATAGCCTGGGTGGGATGGGGTCAGGGCGAGGCCCAGCCCAGGAAGCAGGACATGTGGGACAGGGAAGGGAGGGTTCCCTGACACAGACTGGGCATAGCCACAACTGCAAGTGGAGGGAGAAAGAAGGAGAGAGGTGCTGCATGAGCACCAAGGACCTTGCTTCACAACTGCCCACCAGACAGACAGACAGACATATTTATCCAGTGAGAAGAAAATCCAGGCACAGATCAAAGCAGGCAGATGTGGACATCCGGAGTCCTCTTCATGTGGACACCCTCACAGGCTACAGCATGAGCTGGTGCTCTCCAGAGGCTGGCCGGATGCTTGGTGGATGTTTATGTTTGTCTCGGCGCTGGGGGTTGAATGGGAGCCTTGTACCCTGGGCACTTGCTCACAATCAGGATGGCTGTAGACTCCCTACCTTTAGGAACAAAGTGAACTTTCTTCTGTAGGGAAGGATCAGTCCCCTCCTTAAGGAGGAGGCATGAGTCTATCAGCGGTAGAATTCCAGAAGGGAACTGTCTCTCATCGCTGCTGAGGGGAGGGTGGCCTCATCCCTGTCTTGGGAGGATGATAGCGAAGTTGATTTCTCCTGAAGTAGTGAAGTCTCGGTCCTTCTTGCATACTCGAGACCATCTGAGACGGGAGAGTCTCCTCAGGTGATGAGAAACTGAGCAAGAGGGAGCAATGGGCTGAGGTGGGGTGAGTCTGATAGAACTGGATTTTGAAGCACTGAAAGAATTTCAGCTGTCCCTGGATGTGTGTTGTTCCAGTGGCAACACTTTGCATGCTGATGAGGCCATCATGACCTATTTAGTGTGATTTATAAAGAAAAGAAAATCGATGTTGTATTAATGAGAGATCCTGGAGTGCTTCCTCTGCAGTAGGATTCAAACTGGAACAGAACCCTGTGAGTAGGAATAATTACACAGCCCACTCAGATTACCTCCTTCATGGAAAGATCCCAGCCATACAGAAGCCCATCAAGGGGGTGGTGGCCACAGGGCTTCTTGTTGCCCTGGGGCGTGTCAGCTTTTTAACATCTCTTGATTTGAGATAATCAAAGAACACACAAATATGCCCCTTTCTGTTTTCTGCTTCTTCGTTGTGTTGTCACAGGTTTCAAGCAGGCCAGGGAGGTGGGTAGCATGAAGAAGCAGGGAGAGAAGCAACCTCTGTAGTAGACGTGGAGGCTCATGCCTATAACCCAGAAATCTGGGAGGCTGAGGCAGGAGGACTACAGGTTTGAGCCCAGCCTGGGCAACTTAGTGATTTAGCAAGACCCTACCTCAAAATTAAAAAATAAAAATCACAATAAGAGGACTAGGAATGTAGTTTAGTATGAAGGCCCTGGATTCAATCCTCAGTCCCACATGGGGTTGGGAGGAAGAGGAAGAGGAGGAGGAGTAATCACTCAAACCACCTTGTGATGGGCCATTCAAATTGGCCTCCTTCAGTTATTTATGCCACATTTTGCTCTGTGAACCTGTGAAATTCTCCCACTTATTAATAAACGGTGTTCATTTATGCCACTGCCCAGAGTTGGTCTCCAGGGGGCAGAAGGTTTAGAAAGGAATCTGGACTATTCTACCTTTTTGAGAAGCTGAATGACTTCACACCACATCAGGAGAAGGGAATGCCCCACAGCAGGCGTGGAGAGGTGCAGTGCCAGAGTGCCAGACATTTGCTTGTGATCTACGCACTCTTTAACGTGGGGTGTCTAGACTTGCAGGCTGTAGCGGTGGAGAGTGACCATCGCCTCTGCATATGAAGAGCTATCCTTTTTCCGCTGGGCTCGGAAGTCCCAGTGGAGGCTGAGGGCCTAATCCCACAGGCAGCACACACAGTGCCTCACCAAGCAGATCTGGGATTCATCCCTTCCAGCCTCCATTGCCTTACACCAGACAGGAAGCTCAGTCTTTCTCTTCTAGATCCAAGTGATAAGTTTATGCTTTGATAAAATGTTTAGGGAGCCCTTGGAAAGAAATAACCCTAAGTGGGTTTTGCATCCTTGGTGAAATGCTCCTTCTGGAATCTACTAACAGAATACATAAAGAATTAAGACATGTCACATGCACATATCAACTCCCTACAATGAGTGCAATCGTTGTGAATCACAAATATGCACTAATAAAAAAGTGCTTTCTAATTCCTGCTGCCTTTGTTGGGTAGAGATCTGATTAACAAGTGCCTCTTTGTGTATTAATATACTTAATACTCTTCTTTTTTTTTTGAGATAGGGTCTTGATGTAATCCAGGCTGAATTGGAACTCACTATGTAGCCCCAGCTGGTCTTGAACGCTTGCAAATCCTCCTGCCTCAGCCTCCCAATTGCTGAGGTTACAGCCACGGGCCATGATGCCCAGCTCACTTCTTTAAAAATCTCTCCTCTCCGGGCAGATCCATTATGGGTACTGAACACTCCACCCACCCGGCTTTGTGTTTCGGGCCGAATGGCCTGGCATTCTGTCTGATGGATCCCAGTCCTTCCACCATCCCCAAGCAGTAAATAAACAAGGGTCCAGTGGATCCTTTTCTTCCTAAAAAGAACTTTCAAAGTATGGGGAGAAAAGGAAGACAAATGTTTTGTGCGGACGATGATAAAAATAGAAAACAAAACGAAATAAAACTGTGCTGCTTATCACGGCTTCCCTTTCCTTCCAGCTATAAGAAGACGCAGGAGACCCTGAGCCACGCGGGACAGAAGGCCACGGCGGCGCTCAGCAACGTGGGCACGGCCCTCAGCAGGAAGCTCGGGGACATGCGGTGCGTGGCCGCGGCTGCTCTTCGGGTTTGCGCACAGGGCTGAGCGGTGCTGCTTGGCGACCGAGATCGGTCTGTAAATTGGAAGCTTTTGTGTTTTGAAGGGCAGTGTAGGGGCCTGGTCCCAGAGGTAACCCTTCCACTGGGAAAATGAGAAGCAGTCAGAGCACTAATAAAATATATGCTTTTCTTCGGAGGAACTTTCGAAAACAGCAGCGCTTCCCGAATCTCCAGTTTCAGTGATGCATCAAGTTCAGAGCAATGTGCGGTGGTCAGCTGTTGTAGGCTACACTTTTCACGCTGTGCAATCACCGGGTGCTGTTTTCTCTGTGTTGGGGACACGTGTATCCGTTCCTTCATTCAAAAAGGATACTGTTTGGTTTATACTTTCTCCACTTTAGCATAAGTGAAGATTAGTTTTCTTTCTTCACTGTAGCAAAAATATTAATATATTTTATTTCTTCACTTTTATTGACTCTATTATCACCCAGTGCTTACTGATAGCAAGGTGTTTTATTATCTATTTTTTGTGACAGGGTCTCATGATGTAGCATAGTCTGGCCCCGAAATTTCAGCAGTCCTCCTGCCTCAGCCTCCCAGGTGCTGAGATTACAAGCGTGAATCACCATGCCTGGTGATAATATCAAAAATATTTAAACAAGTACCATCTACATTATTATTTTCCATCTTTCACTCCTACATAAAAGTAGGGTGACCATGAAGGTAGATTTTGAACCTGAGAACCAAATGTCCTAGCTCTACTTAAAAAAAATATATAACACTGACCAATTTTAATTTTTTTCTTATATGCAGGGAAGTTATCCTACACAGAGTTATTACCATTATATTTTTGCTTGTTTAAATACATATCAAAAATAAAAATACATGAATATGGATGACTTTATTCTGCATTTAGCTGGTGTACCTCAGGAGATCTTCCTTTAGAAATCAGCTTCAATTTGTCTCTAGAGATCGAATTCATTCTAAAAACAAAAAAACCTTTTCAAGTAAGTTTTTAATTTCTTCTTTTTGAAAATTCTGTGTGGTTGTGTGTGGTGCCACACAAGTGTAATCCCAGCTACTCAGGGGGCTGAGGCAGGAGGATTACAAGCTGAGGACAGCCTGGGTAATGGAATGAGCTCCCGCCTCAACATAAAAATAAAATGAGTTGGGGATGTGGCAGTATGGTGCAGCCCTTACCTAGCATGCGTGAGATCTTGGGTTCAGTCCTGAGAACCTCATAAAAGAATGTGTGTGCATTTATTTTTTCGGTTCTTAAGCTGTTGTTACCTGAAGGCAAATATTTATATTTTGCATTTGCATTATCTCTTTACTTCATAAATGGCTGGATTTTGCCCATTTTAACAACCACACATTAATGAGGACAGTTTAGTAAGCGCGGGGCACAAGCCCTGTGTGTTTGTGTGTGTGTGTGTGTGTGTGTGTGTGGTTTTATCTTCCTGACACTGTGCTATCAAAAGCTGCTCAAGTCCTCCAGAACAACCTTGGAGTTGCTGATTTTATTGCAAATACAATTGACAGTCATTTTGGTGGTATTAAAACATCGATCTAAACAAACACTCCCTTTGGGAAAGCCTAATGACGGTCCCTGTTATATTGGAGAGAATATATTTTGCTGTGACCCTAAAAACCTGTTCTCCACACACTCGGCCGGACCCTCACTTGGTCATGGGCACCTCAGCACAGTGTGGTGCTCCTCCGTGCTCAGGTGCTTCCCGCTCCTCTGGAACTGTTCAAAGTACATTTCCAGGTGGTCCCTCTGTGAAAGCTGGGAGGGCTTGGGTGCTGTCTGGAACCTGCCTTGGTCACCATGCCCTGAGCTACCGCGGTGGGTTAGGAGGACAGTGGGACTCAGCTCCCCTCATAGCTGGCTCTTTTCGTTATAAAGCGGGATAAGTGCAACAGTGCCAGGCTGGTCCACACAACACTGGACACAGGACTCACCCACCCTCTCCTGGGTTGCGTCTTAGCAGTCATCTAGAGATCATGGGTTCTGCAAGCACCATGCTGTGTAGCACAGGGGCCTGGCACCCTGCAGGTCCAGGCACCGCAGGGCATCCTGGAGTCTGCCCCTCGCAGACAGAGTGCTCGCTGGATGCCTGGGAGTGGTGGATGGAGGGGCCTGATCTTGTCTTTGAGCTCTTGGAAAGAGACAGCAAGGGTGGTGTGTTCGCCTCTTTGCATCCCCTATGCTAACTTTGCCTTGCTTTTCCTTCCGTGCTGCTGGGCTGCAGGTCTCACTCCATCGGGTAAGCACCCTGCACCTCCAGGGGACCAGGGGCTGGGAGGGGGCAGGTCGTCCCAGAATGTACACGGTGGCAGATACCGCCACACGGCACAGGAGCTGGGCTTGGGCAGCATACGCTCATCTCTAAATGCTTCTCACCAACTTTACTAGCTGAGCAATCACTTTTTCTGCATCATTTCTTCCCATCCTGGATAGGTCCTCAGAACTGAAAGAGGAAAATTTAAATCCTTGGAATTGAGAGTAGTATGTTTTTACAAATCTTTCAGAAAGTGAAGCTGAGAAAGAGAAAATTATTTCTCCCAATTGTTGAGTTTCTCCGACTTTTTATAACTGTTTCCTTTTTCTCAGGCGCAACTTTTTTATTATTTGTTGTTTTGTGTTTTAAAAATGGGATCCTAGAAGTTGCAGTGATTTAGGCACCAGCAAAATTGTGCATTCATCTCTTATTTCTTTTGTTCAGATACAATTAAGACATCACACTTCCGGCATACTTTATTTGCATGAAATTCTTCACCGAATGTAATGTTTCACCTTCAACTTTTTGTACCTTCTAAAGTCCAATTGAAGAAAGGTTATTGGAAAACACGTGTTTAAAGTATTGCTTATATTTAAAGAGGTGTACAGATTAGTAATGCTGGATTTCTTTTAGTGATGGCTCTTAGATGGAATTTCTGAGGAAATATTTTGCCTATAGTTTCTACATGGAGTGTCTAGAGCTAAAACTCCATGTAGAAACTATATTCAGGGCTAAGTGTGCCCTGAATTTCTTTGCCCTTCTCTGTCTGCACCCTAGCAAAGTGTGCCTGTATGAATGGCCTTGGTGGGTATCCTGGGGAAGGCTGGCACACTTAATCCAAGACTCATTATGCCCTAGGGAGAAGAGAGAGCAGAAACCATGGTAACAAGTGGGGCGGGAGGCCAAGCGCTGGCCCAGAACAAGGGACCCTTCTTGGCTCCACCCTCTGTCCAGCCTGATTTTGGAGTGGGATTCAGTAACCAACAACCCAATCTGTGGGAGACAAGTCAGCAGCCATAGGACTAAGAGGACGAGTCTCTTTAAGAGTCTCAGAAACGTCTGTATGTGTACCAGATGTTCTAGACAGTTGAACCAAGGCAAGTGGGAAGGCCCTCCTTCCATGGTAGATGGTGCAAACGGTGTGAGGACGTGGAGACCTAGGTTGGACTTGGAGTGTGTACTGTGCTGACCAGCAGGGGCACCAGGCATTTGGATTTCCTGTAGGGACCCCAAGTAAAGTAGGATCCAGTCATGTCCCATCTACCTCCTCTCCCCTCCAGCCGTGGAAGCCGACTGTGGCTCTGCCTGCCCAAGGAAAACGAACACCATCTTGGCTGGGTGGGCAGGGATACTTTGATACTTGAAACTACTGTTTTAGAACTGTGAAGAGGAAGATTTTATGTACTTATATTGTGCTTTTTTTCCCTTTTTTCTACTTTTGGCCCCACAGTTACTCTATTCGCCATTCCATCAGTATGCCTGCGATGAGGTAACGTGTGTAAAATATTCTAGAGACTGTTTACAGAGAACATGTGTGAAGTATTACTTGGCTGATGAGGCCATGGGAGCTTCTCTCCCCAGTTGCTTTATGGGACAGAAATAGCCAAAGGCCCATGTTCTGCCTCTTCCTTCTGCCTGGTCATCTCCTGGGGAAAGGCTGGAAGTTCTGTAGAAGGGCAATGTGCTGGACTTGGGCTTTTGACTGGACACACTGACTTAAAATATAGTCTTTCCTGCATGACTTAACCTACCTCAGTCTCCACCCTTCACTCGATAGTGCAAGAAATAAGGGTCACTTCACATGGATGGATAGAGGAAGCTGTTTGAAACAGCACAGGGCCAGGAGCATTCCCTGCACATCTGCAAGGGTGGAGATATATTCATTATTTCAGCAGAACTAAATACAAGCCCAGAAGAAGCTTAAATAATGGCTACGAGACTAAGAGGGCTGTTGTCTTAGACAGGCTAGGATGTTGTTAGGTTTTTAAGGTAAATAGATGCCTGTTGAATGATATAATGAAAACACTGGCCAGATGAAAACTTGTGAGAAAGACATTCCCAGGCTCAAGGCTGCATGACTCAGAGATACCATCAGATCAATTCAGACTAACAGGAATGGGGTCCGGACAAAGGATACTGGACAGGGAATCAGAAGAGGCAGGCTGTGGCCCAGCTCTGCCATGGATTACCGGGACAGTCTGCTGCAAGCCGTATCAATGCTATCGGTTTCAGCATATTTAAAGTTAGAAGTCAGGCAGAGATTTGCTTCCCTTCTCAAGGTGCTCTGGGGCCTAGGCTGCCCCTGCTGCTGTCCTGCGCTGAGGCTGTGGCTCAGGCTCTGGGACCTTCCCCCGCAACCTAGCCAGAATTGTGCCTCTTGTGCCTGCTTCCCAGGAGTACCTGTGCTTTGAATATATATCATCGTGGGAGCTCAGTTACTATTTTAAACCATTTGTAACTGCTGAAATTCTTCCTAGGGCCATTTGTGCTGCTAAAGGTTTGTGGTCACACATGGTCTGATTAAATTGGATAACACAGGTTCCCCTGTTCCCCAGCAGGTATTCGAGCGTGATTTAATTAGAGAAGTGCCTATTCCATTACATCAGGGGAAGTCCCTTCCGTACTGCAGTTGTTTGGTTTGCTGTGTGACAGGGAAACTCAGCCACAGTACTGTGTTTGGTTTTCTGTATTTAGAGGTAAATAAGGAATGCAGCTTCACGGTTGTGTAGTTCATCTCCACCGGAGGTCTCCTCCTGGCAAGTGAACCCCCAAGGAGCACAGTGAAACCTGAGACACTAAGCTCCTTTGCTTAGCACAGTTTGAGTCTGAGGATACAAGAAAAGCATGGAAAAATTAATGCGATTTTGCTCTGTGAACCAGGAATCCCTACACATCAGATAAAACAGGAGTTATAAAATGACTTATACGTCAAATGCCATCCCATGAACTTCTCGAAATTAACTTTGAAAGGAAAATTGATCTCACCAATCTAACGTACACCCATGAACCCGTAGGCTTAAACTTTTGCCCACGCAGCTCACTGATGGGTGACTTAAACCTGCAGTGGCAGGGAAAGCCTCAAGCCTATACTTCCCAGCCACTCACATGTAATTTCATTAATGTTTCATCATGAAGCAGAAGAATTTGAAGCGTCACTCCTAGGAAGGTGACCATTGTCTGAATCCTGTTCGGGGCTTGTTGGCATGTCTGCCCTCTGATATCACCAGTGTTAATTTATGCAGTCTGAATCTAAGTGCATTTCAGCTTCAGATTCACAAGGGACAATTCCCAACAAAGCCCATTTCACCCAAAAACATATTCTCTATATTTGTTGCATTTTGATAATACTAAAGCCCTGGCTCATCCTCCACTGTACAGGGAAACCCATATTTTATAGCCATTCTCCCTTCTAAAGTCCCTCTGGGCCCTTCTTCACTTTACTTTTTTTTTTTTGCACTCAATGGCCTATGAGACGTAGTAACTTTCAGTTGAATTCTTTGACCCAAAAATAATGGCATTTGTTTCCAAAAGCTGATGTAAATACAAGATTTAAGATACATCTTTCAATAGTTCAGTTCCTGTTTCTTTAGTTGGACTTGATATCGCTTTTAATGACAGTAACATCATTGAGTTGTACTATCATGTGGTCAAATCCCATACAGGAAACCAGAAAGCACCAAATTTCTTAAGCCTCTACACTTAAAGCAACAAGATGGTGTATATATATATTTATATATATATATACACATATATATATATATACATATGTAATTCAGCACAATGAATGAGTCACAAAGAAAATGCCAGAAAGCTTCAAAGGCTCTAATAAGAGAAGGAATAGATATATCCTTTTGGGGAAGAAAAATAGCACATGCTATTAGCACAATTTAATCATTAGACATTCGACAGGTAATGGGTGTATTTCAACATGAAATAATGAAGGCATTAACTTTCAGAAACACTGCTTCATGAAACTTGTCAAAATGATTACTTTTTAAGGAATGGAAAAGATGTAGGAACTTTTTCCCATCCTTGAGCTATTTCTATCTTGTCTCATACTTGAAAAAACACTTTAAAATTCTAAGTAAAAGAAAGTTGAACATGACATTCTTCAGATAGATTTTTTCTTTTGCTTACAAAGTAAATTTTTGAAAAACTGTGAATCATAAAGATGTGATAGAAACAATTTATTAGTCAATGACAAATTAAGCTATCACTCTCTTGACTCACTGGGAATGATTCATGTTGCACTAATGGAATTTTTAGAGTTGTATCATTGTCACATGCTATGTAATTTATTCCACAGTTGACTATCTGACTCTTACTTACAAGTATTGCATGTCTTGGACAGACCTAGCTTAGTAGAAGAATGTATTTTAAAGCATGGTTGCTGTCTACTGTGGGCTGAGTCGGCTCTGCTGGAGAGATAATATTGATAAAAAGAGTAGAAAACCAAACAGCACGGTGGCTAAGATGCTCGGTCTTTGGGGCTGACCTATCTCTTTTTGTTATTTTAGGAATTCTCCTACTTTCAAATCATTTGAGGAGAGGGTTGAGACGACTGTCACAAGCATTAAGGTACAGATGAAGAAAGCTGCGTGAAACTGCGTTCATCTCACCAGGGCCACTTAGTCACTTCCGCAAATTCTAAGGACAAGGCAGGGCCCTCAACCTTCCCTGAAGCACAAAGAGAGATAAAAGCATGAAGTGCACAAAGTCTCATAGCTTTCTTCCCATATACAGCTACAGATAAAATCAGAGTTGAACAGTACTGAGAGTGCTTTGCAGGAAACCACTCGGGTGAATTGTGCACTACAGGGAGCACTACAGGGAATCGGATTCACGTTCACTGTTTAACCTTTCAGGCTTAGCTTACAAAGCAGACATGTGAGAGAAAACTAGGGCTAGAGTGAGGGATATGAATGTGAATGTAGGGTGTGAGTGAGCTTTCCGTAACAACCCAGAGCTCTTCTGCCTTGAACACAGACCAGTAAACACTGAATGGCAGTCTGCCTTCCCTTAGCTCCCTGCACCTGCTTGCCAAATTCACACTGAGTCTGCCCAGGGTGGTCACCATGGACAGAAAATGAAGCCAAGTCCCCAAAGTGCACTATTTTATAGCAATGCATTGGATTTCTGGGCATAAAGTGAAAATCTTCCCCTCCACTATATGTGCTAAGACGCACTAGGTTTATTGTTTAAGCCTTGATAGTCTACAGATTAAAAAAAAGAGCAAAAATAAACCAGTCTACCTTTAAAGAAGGCATAGACTTTTAAAACAGGGAAAATCATGGAAACTATTGAGACGATTTTCTTGAGATGTCACTTAAACAGTGATTTAATTACATCTTGATATGATTACCAGTGTTTTGTATGCAGTCCATTTCTGTATTGTACTATCACGGGGTAAGTTACAAACACAGAATCTGCAGCCACATGGAAACCAGTAGCAGCGGATGCTGGTTGTCAGGCTGCTCCCTCTGCTTATGAACTGGGTGAAGGCAGGTGAGGGGCCAAGTTCTTCCCTGCTGCAGAGCCCTAATCCTCTTAGAGATTCCAGCCTGGAAGGCCTCTGTTAGGGGGCTGTTTCCTTCATTAGGCCTGTGATCAGCTGTTGTAGGCCCAAGAAGGAAGCCACTCCTCAGGGTTCCTGGGCCCATCCTTGGTCTGGCTGGCAGGATCATGCTTACTTACAGAAGGCACAGGGGCAGTGGCAGGAGGCAACAGAGAGTGCACAGGGCAGTCACCCAGGCAATGGAGAATAGCTGATAATCGAGCTCCCATGAGGAGGGAAATGTGCAAGGAAACCACTCGGTGGAGATGTTTTCTGCTGGAACATCTAACAGCAAAACAAAAGGCTCAAAACTTAGCATTCACTTTCTCAGTGCTTGGTGTTCAGCCTTCAGATCTCCAGGCAGGATGCACCTGTTGCTTGGTAGATAAGTTCTGATGTAGGAGGAGAGGTACTTCTTACATTTTCTTTAGAAGAAGGAGATGCAAAGAAACAAGAATAAGGGCAGCCTGCTTTGATCTGCTTTAAGAGCACTCTGGTAAGCTTGCGGTTCACATATGATCCAAGTGTCTGACCCACACCCTCTGCTTCTCACTGTTTGCACCCCATACAGTTGGAAGGAAGGCACAGAGCCCACGCCTCCCCAACCACTCACGTGTGCAGCTCAGCCACCGGAGGTTGTCCTGTGTCGAGACCCCCTGAAAGTGCACTCTATGCTTGTGTGATTTCCCCTGGACTTAACAAAACTCACATCCCACGTACCTTCTAGCTCACAACCAAGCCTAATTTCCCTTTTTCTGCACATCCAGGTGGCGGAGAACAGCTGATAATCGTGTTTTATGTCAAGCCTCCCACTTCCTCAGTAGTCACAGATTTCTCATTCCTTTTTCTCCTCTAAGTAAGAGATACAGTTAACCCTCCTTTCTATAGCTTATTTTCTGCAGTTTACTTTTGTGTGCTAAACCTTCATCAGTATTTCTGTACCATTGCTTCTTCCTGAATCTCCAGCTCCGGCTCACGAAACAGCACAGATGAGTTAGTGCTTGTAGATTTCCGTGTTGCACTCCCATTCCCATGTCTCACTATAAGCCTGGTTTTGGAGACCTCTGGTGGAGACCGAGGTCGTGCTTATGTTCCCAGAGAAGCAGCATTCTCCTGTGAAGCGAGCCTGCTCCAGGGTCTCCTAACGCAACCTCACATGTCCTGTGGGGACCAGTTATTCTCCTTCAAAGCTCAGTTCTGTTACCTGATTTCCCACCAAAACATTTCCAATTCGCCATAATCATACAAAGTTTACTCTGGCCTGCATTCTTGCAATGTATTATTTAAGGACACCTTGGTGAGTGAGCACACTTTGTATTTCATCCAAAACAAGCAAGCAGAGGCCATATTGGCACCTGGGAAGCCACATTTGCGTTCCCAGCCATGTCCCGGTGAGCAGTGAGTAACTCCACCCCGCAGCCGTTCTGCAGCCCGGTCAGGCAGCCCTCAA
This sequence comes from Dinomys branickii, assembly GCA_004027595.1. Classification (NCBI taxonomy): domain Eukaryota; kingdom Metazoa; phylum Chordata; class Mammalia; order Rodentia; family Dinomyidae; genus Dinomys; species Dinomys branickii. The sequence continues at coordinate 44,040 of PVLD010003587.1, read as the reverse complement.
TTCCTCCGCACCCACCTTTTGATGGCCTGAGTCGAAACCTTTAAAAAAGGACAAGCTACGTTATACTTTTTGTTCATTTGTGTGCTCTCAGCCAGCCATTCTGTAAGAGATCAGAAAGTGCACCTCCGCTGTTCACTGGAATTTTCTGCAAAGAAAAATTATAATTTTAGAAACAAAGTGACTCTTAAGCTATTGTGAAGGGGAGGGACCAGGGAAAGCTTATTTTTCCCGTGTGTGCTTAAGCAAAGCACTGCAGCCCTTGCCTTTGTACTGCAGTGTACAGTCAGTAAATCCATGTGCTTAGGAATCCCCTAATTTCCATCCTCTTCGCCACGCTGATTTCCTTCAAAGCACTTCATCCCTTTATTTCAGTATTTTGATCTGAGGGAATCGAGTGGAAGAAAGAAACGAGGCCCAGAAGCAAGCGTCCGTGCTCCGCCCTGGATTCAGTCCTGTTAAGAGACGTCTATTGGAAAACAGAAGCACAAGAGAACGTGAATTTAAACAGGGAGGGCGGTGCTGTTAGTGGAGCAGATAGCACTGAGTGGCCCGTGTGTGCTTCTCTCAGGAAAGGCACAGAGCTCACTGGGAGGAGGCACAGCGTGGAGAGCACTTCCTCCCGCGGCCTCTTCCCAGGGCTGAGACTCCGAAGAGGAGGATCGGTGCCACACAGACCCCGCGCTAGGGCTGGTGCAGCTGGTCCCCTCCTTTTGCAGGATCTGTCAGCCAAGGACGGCTTTCCATGCTCTAATGGCCAAGAGAACCAGGATCAGAACCCTTCCTGTGGCGACGTTAAATGACACGAGATTCCCGTTCCCGTGCCCATGCTCAGTCTCGGGAAAACACGGCCTTGCTCCGTTGCTTAGGTCCTTCCTGTGGCTGCTTTCTACAGCAGATTTAGTATCTGTAGCCAAGATGATGGGCTCCCAACCCTAAAATACTTATTCTGTGGTCCTATACACAAAGACTTTTCTGACCCAAGCAGTGTAGAAAAGCATAAGAGGCACAGAAAGATTTTAGTGCCAATTAGAGAAAAGTCTGCTTTGGAAAGGACGAACTGCTTTCCAGCCCTGGTGAAGTGTTTCACAGGGCAGCGCAGGCAGCACAGGCACCCGTGGGATGGACAGTCTGCATCCCCGTGGGGCGGGGGCGGGGCAGGGTCACTGGAGCGACAGTGCGGCCCAGACCCCAAGGTGCCAGTGGACATTCGCAGCACTCTCTCTTCTCTGTCGCCCTCCTCCTCCTTCTCCACACTGCGAACTAATGAAGGCAGATATGAAGAGTGAGAAGACCTTGGATGAACATTTCTGACCTTTAAAACCCTTTCAAAAGGCTTTTAATGAGAACTTTTTCACAGTACTTAGGCATATTGTTAACTGTAAATTGATTGTTTGGTGTTCTGTGTAGTCCATTACAAGCACACAAGAGAACCTCAGAAAGCATCATACCTTGCACTCTGGGAGCTGTTCCCATTTGAAAGTGGTGGCCACAAGATGGGAAATAGGCCCTCTTTGGGACTTGATCCACTCTCAAAGCAGAAAGCAGAAATCACTTGCGTTGAGCCACTTGGTCTTTGTCAAGAGACATTTGTCAAGAATTCAGATTGTCCTGCTCATTTCCAAGTAGAACACTTAAGTTTCAGTCATGTAAGGGCATGTATACATTTGTGACACTGGGAGAACCAATCTAAAATTTAATTCCATCTTGATCAAGTCCATTCTCTGGATGAGTAGGGATAGATACTGCAGCCCGCAATCTCATTATCCTCTTGAAAGGATCAGAATCCTAGGTGTGCAAGAGATAAAGAGAACATTGCTAAATTGTGCAAAATAAATTTAGAATCCTATCGCTGAGTGCAAGCATGAATGACATTCTAGCCTTGTGCTACAGGAAACTAACTACATCCTTATTTCTGAAGATAAGTGATATTTCTGAATTCTAAGTTATCAGACTCTTGGCATTCTTATAAAAACATTACAAAAATTATAATAAGCAACTAACTGTATCTTTGCCTCTCTGTTTCAGACGAAAGTAGGTGGGATGAACCACGGCGGAGGCAATTTTGAGGAGGTCCTCAGCTCCACAGCCCAGGCCAGTGCACAGAGCACCTCAGGAGGCCCCCAGCAGGCAGAGGCGGAGGGGCTGCAGTGCTAGCTTCTGGCAGGTTGTGGCCATCCAGATGCCGGCCACCGCCCAAGCCATCTGTGTCCCTGCATCTCCAATATAAAGACCAAAATTCCACTGGCCAAAGCCCAGGGTTCAATGTTCTTATTCAAACAGCCTCTCTAGGAAACCTACTGCAATGGTTTCTACTTTATTTGTGTTGACGATGGACCACATGACCATCACCCACAGTATATAGATTGTCATCTTTTCCGGTGTCCCAAACAGAGCGAGTACCCAGATGGTCATAACCCCTGTCTGTGTCATCCAATGTACCTTTTCCTGACATGTAGCGATAATATCTGCTTTGGATTCTGCTTGGCCGCCTTTCTGATGTGCATGTCCTGTGAGGTTGAGTGCCACCCTGGCAGGTGGAGCTTTACACAACCTCTCCTGCAAGAGGACAGAAAACTGCGAATTCCCTCCATCTGCTTGGGATCTCCTTCACCTCATTAATGTATGATTATTTAAGCAATTAAAATAATTGATCTTAGTGATGACTGAATTCTTCATTTCTGTGAGCTGTGCATGACCTTAAAAGTTGATAGATACGACTCTACAGATGCTATCTTAAATCAACTTCCAACTTGGTGAACAAAACAAGGATACGAAAGTAATGACTACCTAGGATGCTAATTTCCTATTTTAATACAAATCTCCAATTTAGGTAAAGTAGCAGCTGTTTAGATTAGGGATACCTGAAGAGAGAATTTAGAATGGCTTCCCACGTGCAGATTGTTCTTCTGTATGAAAATAATATTTTTTTTAATATTGATATTTCTGCACTGTGTGTGTGTGTGTGTGTGTGTGAGAGAGAGAGAGAGAGAGAGAGAGAGAGAGAGAGAGAGAGAACCCAAGGCCTCAGGCTTGCTATACAAGCACTCTACCACTGAGATGTACCACCAGCCACCCTTTAAATTGTAGTAGGGTTTCACTAAGTTGCCTAGGCTAGCTTCAAACTTGTGGTACTCCTTCCTTAGCCTCCCCAAGAAGCTGGGACTACAGGCATGTGCCATGCCTCACTCCCGCAGTCACTTTTACCTTCCACATTATATGCGTCTCTTTTCTCCTAAATGAGAACATACATTATTGGGTAGTAGGGAAATAATGTTAAGACATATTTGGAAAATTGTACACTGAACATACATACTTACTAAAAAGAAATCACACTTTAAAAAGCCCATGTAATATAATTTTTTTTTCTCTACACTGTGAGGGTCAGAAAAATCTTCGTGTATAGGAGCACAGAGTAAGTATTTTAGGGTTGGGAGCCCACCCTCTTGGCCGCAGATACTAAATCAGCTGTAGAAAGCAGTGGCAGGAATCGCCTAAGGGAAGGAGCAAGGTCGTGTTTTCCCAAGATTGAGCATGGGTGCAGGAAAGCGAATCTTGTCATTCAACGTTACCACAGGAAGGGTTCTGATCCTGATTTTGCTCAGCCTTTAGAAAATGTAAAGCTTGAGAGGCACAGGAAAATTTCCATGCCAATAGGTGAAAATTGTCCGTTTTGGAAAGAATGAACTGCTTTTAAGCTGATTAAGTATTTCAAAGGGCAGCCCAGATTCAAGAACATCTGCCCGGCTCTGGGGACGGCCTCTCAGTCAGCGGCACCACCACGGCAGGAGAACACACTGCCGTGAAAGAGCTTGCACTGGGAGACAGAAAGCCCAGCGGCCAGGGCCCACCCTCACTGTCTTACAACTTCTTCCACGAGCTTGCTCTGCACAACCACCATTGACCCTTGACAAGGGCACTGTGCCCTGACCATTGCCCTGCATGAGCTTCACTGTGAAAGGCCACAGCTCAGCACTCCCCTGCTGAGAACCAGGCTTCCAGCACGGGAACCTTGATGGACATCCACACACATTCCAAACCCCACAGAAATCCCCCTTCTTACCCAAGAATACCAAGTTGTGTGTATAAAAATGTGGGTATGGAGACTGCTTCTCCTTATAGTACTTCACTCATCATTTACCCCAGATTATATGCCAGAACAAGGCTGAGATGGGCATTTTTTCACACAAGGGCCTTGAAAATGCTGTGATAGCTGTGCCATGTCAGTCACAAGTGAAATATAGTCATGATGAATTCTCTCTGCATTCAACCCAAGACTAATTTACTCTGCCTCAACATGACAGGGTTTGTCACTCAGAAGACGAAGTCCAGGGACCTAGCATCCATGCGATAATAAAATGCAAACCTATGTAGACAAGCTGGTGGACTTAATAGTTACCTTAGTGATCTGTTTTGTTTCCATTAAAAGGGCACCTAGCACTCTAACATTTTGGTTTTGGGGTTTTTTTTGGGGGGGGGTTACCGGGAATTGAACTCAGGACCTTGCATTTCCCAGGCAGGCCCCTGTGCCACTGAACTATATCCCTGGCCCCAACTCTAACATTTAAAAAAACCAGATTCCCTCAAGGTGTGGCCTAATTAAGATCAAGTTGATAGGCACATGACAATGAAGGGATCCCTGTAAAGTCCGCCTAGGACAGACTTCCAACTCTGAATTGTGCTTATTAAACAGGCAACAAAATGTTCCAAATAAAACTCCACAGCCATCAAAAACCTTGTGGTTATAAATACTTGTATCTTTATCTGGGGTTGTTTTATGCACATACTTTTATGCCAAGAGGAAAAGGCTCCACGATAGACTGATGGACTCGGTTTCCCACTAACTAGATCTCCAGAAATAATCACACTGCTGGTTGTGCTTGTTCTGTTTTCAGTGCAAAGCAACTGTACATACACGTGTGTTGCTTCTGAAGAGATCATGCACCTTGCTTCCTGCAGACTGGTATCCATGGATACTGCAAAGTTTCCCAAGAAACACTGCCTAAAAATTTTCACCATGTCAGCCTCAAAGGCCTTCCAATGGAAACTGTCATTCGCATTAAAGGGACTGGCCTTACTGCTCTGTGGCAAAGAACTGGGCATGTTTGCACAGATGACCTTTCTTTCCGAATTGTCCAATGGCTCCATGTCAAAGGCACACGGGGGTGGGTCACTTAATCCCACAAAAGGAACATGAGGGGAAGAAACCAGACTGATACATAACCTCTTTTAGGCTCAGTACCTCTAGTAATACCATACCTGTGGTATATTTCTCACCAAGTAATAAAGGTTCTTATAATCAAGTCTCAAGAGCTGTAGATCAGACAGAAGAGTACACAGAGCAAGAGGAAGGTGTTGTGGATTCAGAAGGTCCCCGAGGCCTCACACACTCACAGTGGGGCAGAGCTGCACGTGCTGTCAGGTGGGGCTTGGCCAGAGGCAGGTCACAGGGCCTGGCCGGAAGCCTGCATTCCCCCACCCCAGCTGCTTCCTGGGCGCCATGCTGGACTACACTGAGACTTCTGGAACCGTGACTGAAACCATGGACTGAAACTTCTGGCACTGTGAGCCTCTCTTCCTTTAAGATGTGGCTGTCTCAGCAATGAAGTGACTAAGACAGACGGAAAGTGACAACTGAACCTGATGCCCCACTTACAGCCAACTTAAATAACAGAGGGCTGCAGGCAACGGCTCTAAGTCTATAATCAGGGTCTGACGTGGAGCACAATGAACAAGAGTTAAAATCCTGCTCAAGAAAGTGACCATGTGAGCAGTCCCAGTTCACCAGCAGAGAGAATGTTAGGACACTAACACATTTTCTCTTCCAGACCCTTATCACTAAATCGGCAGGAATCTGTTCTTAAACACAATCACAATTAGGTTTTCTAGTCTTCAGTGAGTCTGGCCCTCAGGAACACAGTTTACTAAGTCAGAGAAAGATGACTTAAGATGACACTAAAAACGCTCAAGTTTAGGGTGTGTAATTTATTAAAAAGGCACTCCTCCCACTCTCGCTGCATTCACAGCCATTTCTTCTTCCAAGGCTTCTTTTAGGGCCTCAATGACATCACATTTGTTGCAGAAATGCAGACAACTGAAAACACACAGACTTCCAACGCAGCAGCTGAGGTCAGCAACGACAAAACAGCACCAGGAAAAGGAAAGAAACCGTTCATCACAGGCGCAGCACTCAGGAGCGTGGCTCACTGGTGGCCCCATCAATGTTCGCATTTCTTTCAGCCTCAATTTCAGAGACGAGCTGGACTATTTCAGGGTGACTGAATTTCCCTGCAATGCAAAAAGACAGTGCCGTGTTGGCAGGAGAAGACATCTGTGTCCCCGGCTTGTCCCAGAGAGCTCTGTTCTGTGACCTGCCCAGTGCCCACTGCACAGCAGGAGACTGCAGCTTCTCTGGAGGGCACACAGGGACCGCATTACTGTCACCCCAGGTGCCAGGGGGTATAAAGAGAATCAGGCCCGGGACCACACGAGGCAGGGAGCAGGAAGCCTCGCAGGGCATCCCTGAAGGCCCCTACGGAGGTCCTTGGGGAAAGCCAGGTGCAAGGGCGGAGAGCTGGGCCATGGCTCCTAGGCATAGGAAGATGAGCCCCGGCCCCATCTGTCCCACACTGGGAACCAGCATGCAAACGGCTCCTGCAGGCCCCTTCACCCCTCGACTAGGGACCCGTGATGCCTCCTGGCAACCACGATGCCAGGTGTCTATGCTGGGCACTGACCATACTTCCTGGGCAGATGCACGGGCCCTGCACCCCACATCGCCCCCTTCTGTCCCCGTCCCTACCCAGCCTGCAGGCACGTCACCCCTCACTGCATCGCGCATCTTAAGTGGGTCTCTCACAAGGTGGCTGTGGGCACTCAGTCTTCCGGGCCTCTCCTCCCACCAGGGGCTTCTGGGACCCTTGTTCCAGAACTCAAACGTGAAGGGGCAACGACCTCCCTCTGCGCTCCCCTCTTCAAACACCTCTCCCCTAGCTTCTGGGGCCCTGACTTTCCTGCCCTCTTCCCCATCTAGGTCGCCCCATCAGGCTCAAATTCTGGATTTGGACTCCGCTCATAGGCAGCCGGCATGCAATGCCTCCCGAGCCCTGCCGCACCACATTCACATCACGCCCAGGATCTGGCTACCTGAGTCCTCTACCCCGCCATGGTTGCCTGGCACTGGACACTGTAGCGGGCCCCAGCGGCCCACTCCTCCCAGCATAGCAGTGGTTAACGACACAAACCTGATGCCCTCGCTTCTGGGCTCTGCATCCCCCGGGCTGCCACATCCTCTGAGTGCAGGCGGGGGCTGTGCTGCCCACCCTGGAGTCTCACCTCCCACCCTGTGCCCACTTTGCCCCCACCCCCGGGCCGGGCCACCCCTCAGTGAGCCAGGATTGTGCAAGCAGCAATAGGACAAGAGGATGCGAAGCCAGGAAGCAGGTTACAGAGATGAAACTAAAATGAAAGCCCTGACAGCCACTTAAGAGTTTTCATACCAGTCACGGGCTAGAAATATCTTCAACTTTCCCTAATATAGCCTTTCTCCAATATTAGTGAAGCTAAGGGAAGCAGCAGCAAATCACTTATCTTTCTGGGCTCAAATTTCAGTAAAATGTAGAATTTAAACCAGATGCCATGTGCACTCGTCCATGTGCTGACTCTGGAGCTCCCTGTCCTGTTTCTCATCTGCAGTGCAGCACTGTGATGCAGTCAGTGTGTAAGGGCCCAGAAAGGCATCAACACTACCAGCCCGTGGAATGCGCACCCACGAGCACATCGTCACTGGCATCACAGGGGCTGGCGGACCTCGCCTGCACAGAGCCAGAGAGCCGGTCCCAGGCTGCGCCCGCAGCCTCCTGTCCACCTCCCGGGTCTGCAGAGGGCAGCTCTGGCTGTCCGTGAAGAAGGGCTGGGCTGGGTTTCAACTGCACAGGATCTACAAACTGGCCCTAGACCAGGATCTGCTGATTTCCAGTTCATAAAGTCACTCTGTGCAACTTAGGGTATTAAATTATGAACTCATTAAGTACAGCAAACAAAAGTCGCTGAATTTAACTTCACTGCACTTAATTAAGTCAACATTTTTTAGGACTTCGTATATCGAAGGCACATCAGGCCACAGCTGCTGGCCTTCTGACAGCCTGTTAGCAGACACAGGGTGGGAGCACCCCCAGGGGCCCAGGTGGGAAAGCTTGGTCCCCAGCCTGGCACTCCTGGGGGTGGGAGGGCGTTAGGAGGTAGAACCTACAGGGTAGCCCAAGGTCACCTCACTCTGCCACCCCAGGCCCGGGTGGCTCCCAAAGGCCACAGACTGAACACCTCCAAACCCGGGAGCCAAACCCTGTCCTCGTCTAGGCTGCGACCTCAGGGGCTTCGCTGAAGGAGCAGAAGCCGTTCGGGGAGAGCCTGAAAACATCGTGAGGAGATGGGCAGGGAGACAGGCAGTTCAGGTCCAGTGCAAAATAAACAGAGGCTTGATGGTGACAGCTGCAAGGGTCAGAAAGGAGGCCAGAGCTGGGTGGTCTTAGGTGGCAGGGCTTTGGGGATCATGCAAGAGTCAGAGTTTTGTGCTTGGTAAAAGGAAAATCACGAGTTTTTAAAATAAAGGTGAGTGGAAGGGTGCTTGCCTGACATGTACCAGAATTTAGGTTTCATTCCCAGTACCAAAACACGTAACTACACACAGATGTGAAGGCACCCGTGTCTACAAAGGCGGCTGCCAGACAAGAGGGCAAACTGGAGAGTGCCTGGCATGCTGACAGCCCCAGGCCAAAACTACGGGGTTCTGGCCAGACGCCGGAAGAGCAAAACCAAGTGATGCACTGTGATGCGGACCACACTGAGCGAAGGTGCCATGCTCTCTCCCCACCTCCCTCAGAGGGAACCACCCCTGCCATACCCTCAGGAGGACGCTGAGCACAGGGCGCCTGGGAAGGCGCAGAAGAGCAGCTCACACAGACAGTGTGCTAAGCAGCTCACTCTGGAAACTGTCACAGCTTTGGAAGACAGCTACCACTTACTGCCAGTAACTGTTCTGAGCACGTCACCTGCGTGAGTTCACTGTAACCTGGAACAACCCTGTAAAGTGGATCCTATTACCCTCCTCCTAAAGATAAGGAAACTAAGGTCCAGGCTCCGAGGGGTCAGGAGCCTGTCTGGGGACACAGCTGGCAGTGGGAGAGGCAGAGGAGAACACGGTGCTGACGCCCAGGCAGCAAAGCTCTCGGGCGCCACCCGCCTCTGCAGCAGCCTTATCTCCTAAGGCTCTGTTCAGGGAGGTCAGAAGCTGTGGGCTGTGCTGCAGGCAGCGTGGGCACCTGCAGTGGAGTCGAAAAAGTCCTGCAGCCTCCCTGGTCTGCTCTCCAGGTCTTCGTACTCCGACGCCTGCAGGATCATCTCACACTGGTCCAGCTGCTTCACAAACTTGGCTTCTGCACTGGACTGGGTCTCGTACTCCTAAGCAAGGGGACAATTAGAGGGGCCTGGTTAAGCGTGGGGCAGCTCAAGATACTCTGTACCCAAACTCAGATTCATGATTTTGGCCTGGATGTGTTCAGGTAACAAGTGTGTCACACTTTCTTGGCAGCGTGACACAAAATACAAATCCCAAAAGGTTTCTTGGATGTCATCAGATGCCTTGTTTTTATGAAGGCAGCTCTCTGGATTTGACAGAGTTGAATATTATGCAGAGGAATCATTTAACCTTTGAAGCTTGATGTATTTTGTTTTATTCCAATGGCATTAAAAATTTTAATGTAAGTTCATTAGCATTCGTAGTTACAAAATGATATTAAATGAATCTAAGTTCATGATTTACCAAAAGGGAAAGGAACACATACTACAGTCAAAGACATCAAAGACTCCTTTTCTGTTGAAAGCTCAAAGTGAGAAAAATATTTCAAGACCACTAAGAGACAGTGTATGTTATTGTCACTTCTGGTGAATTTATCTGATTTCTTTTAAAAGAAGTGTAAATGGTTGGCTTTTCCCTCTCAAAAGAATGGAAAGTACTCCCCAGTTTCATCTTCCAGTAGGGACGCAGGCCGAAGAGTGCAGCACTGCAGAGAGGCAAGCAGGCAGGGTGTGTGGGGAAGCTGCCTCAGACAGCTGCTAATGACAGGCCGGGCCTGGGCCAGGCAGGCAGAATCCTGTTGAGACGTGCGCCTCAGCAAAGTCTCTAACTGCAGGATAGATCCTCACTGTCTGGGGCAGAGAGACCAGGCCCAGGACTCGGCAGCCTTGCAGTGGCGCCGGGAGTCTGTGTAAGGTCACGGCGCTGAGGCCGGAGAGAAAGGCTAAGGAGGGGCTGCGTGAAGGCAGGACGTAGGAGAGCCTCCGAGAACAGGGTGGGAGACGGTGAAGTGGGAAAAAAGACGATCCACCGGCACAGCGAAATAGTAGCAGAAGCAAAGCCTTCTGGGTACCTTTGAACAAATAAGTGCCAACACATCCACGTGGACTCCAACCTCCACATGAGAGATGGGTCACCTCTGGCCAGAAGCCCTGGCCCCTCTGGTCCATGACGGGCACAAGGCGCTCACGCCAGGAAGGCCCAACCTGGCGAACTCTCCAGCCTAATCCCCAGCGCCAGCCTTACCCAGACACCTGCTTTGAGCCCTGCTCTGACCCCAGGACATCTGCTCTGACCCTGGGGATACCTGGTCTGAGCCTAGGACACTTCCTCTGACCCTGGGGACACCCACCAGTAGGGACCTGTGTCGGGAGGAGTTACCGGACACCAACTCACAGTCAAGTGAGCAGCAATCATAGCGAGAAAAAGTAGAAAAGCCCCATACAGAAATGGGGATGAGAAACAAAGTCACAAAATCCTTTAAAGGAGTTGTGACCCTGTGTCTAACAACAGAACAACAAAACCGAAAGAGAGAGCTCGGCGGAGCTGAATAACTTTTTTCTCATCACAAAAAAACTATGAGGAAGTGCACCTCTCGGCTCAATTTCAGCCCGACCTAGCCATTCCCTGAGGTGGGTACTTTCACAGCCGCGTGTCCCAGTGAGCACACACAGGCCGCCAAGAGCTGTGGGCATCAAGGACAGGAAAGTGCATGTAAACATCTTAATGCTCAATTCACTGAGACATCATGAAGTTAATGCAAATTTGTCCTCCACAGTTCCAAGAGGTGCTCAAAGTGGCGGCCACAGCTTCCAGACAGTTATTAGTACGGTCAACGGCTGAAGTGTGGGTGCATTCTTTGAGGACTCTATATACTGTACAACTTTTGTCAATTAAAAAAATAAAAATTTGAAAAAATAAAAATTTGAAAATTTAAAAAAATAAAAATTTAAAAACCAAAAAGAAAACTGAACCGAGTTTCTTTCCAAAGAAAGTTCAGGAAAACTAAATGCACACTAAAAGGTGCACTGGAAAGCAGTGGTGAGACCTCACACAAACCTATGCAGAGATAAAACAAGGAGGAAAACTGCTTGTCCAGAGACAAATCCCATCAGAAAGACAGACACAGAGAGGGAAACCAAATCTACCACTAGCTCAAACAGACAATTTCAAAATCATATAAAACACAAAACAAAAACATAAAAAGAATTACTGTAGTGCTTTTTTTTAAAAAAAAGTCATTTTAGAAAGGAAAACTGGGGGCTGGGGATATAGCTCAGTGGAATAAGCGCCTGCCTAGCAAGCGCAGGGTCCTGAGTTCGATCCCCAGTACTGCAAAAAAAAAAAAAAAAAAAAAGAAAGGAAAACTAAGCTGGGTACAGTAGCTCTACCCACAGTCCCAGCTACTTGGGAGGCTGAGGCAGGAGGATAGGAAGTTCAAAGCCAGCCTGGGCCCCCTAGAAAGACTGTCTATGACACAATGCGACACGACAGGATGTAAGGGAGAAGCTGGTGGTAGGCCACCTGCCTAACACAGCTGAGACCCTAGGTTAAACTCCCAGTACCATATGCATAAAAAGCAAACCAAAACGAACGACGCAAACGACTAAACAGTAAGAAATCAAAGAGTAATTAAATGTGATAAATGACCCTTTAACAGAAACTGGAAAGAAGACCAACTTGAAAAGCGAAATAAACAAGTAAGAAACGAAGGACTTCAAAAAGCCTAGCAAATACTGAAGCAGACACAGAAGAATGGAGTCTTGGGGAAAATAAAAGCAAAAGAAAAATTATATTTCAAGGTAACTTTTTTGTGGCTAAAACTTTTTAAGACTTTAAAGGATGTGTTGAAGAAGAACACATACTTTAAAAGTGCTAAGGAAGCCAGGGGTGGTACTGTACCTCTGTAACTCCAGCGCTCTGAGAGGCTGGGGCAGGAGGACCACAGGTTTGTATCTATCCTGGGCAACTAATACCCTGTATGGATAAGAAAAGAAAAAGAAAAAATAAAAAGGGTGGGATTGGGAGGGATGTAGCTCAGTTCAAAAGCCTTGGGTTCAGTCCCCAGTGGTGCTAAAAACAAACAAACCAACCTAAGGATGTTAACTGAGAACGAAAAATACAAAGACACAATCTAATAAAATCACCAGACCTGAAGGTAACAAATAATTCTTCAGGCACTTACGTAGAAGGAGCATCTGCCACACAAGGAAACTATGATTATGAAGCAACACTTTATGGCAGAAGAAAATGAGAAAAACATACAGAAGATATTCAAGGAGAGAAACTCAAGCAAAGACATCGGGAATCAAGGATTTTATATCCAGCAAAAGTGACCTTGGCATATAAAGAAGAGGAAAAACTGCGGACAATCGCAGGAATAGAGGGAATGCGGTTCCTTAGGCCCTCCCTTCTGAAGAATCTACTAGAGCAGGTCTCAGGCAACAAGAGCCATTCAGAAACAGCCGTCAGGTCGGGCAGGCGAACCTCACTGGTAAGGGCACTCACAGAATGAGACTGAGGGCTGCAAGGGCAGCGTGTGCAGCGGCTGGGTATTCCGGAGACGTGGAAAAAACACTACAAACAAGAAAGGGGAAAACACAGGTGGGAGAGCCAACCTGTTCTCAGGGATCGATGCTCACGAGGATGGGATGTGTACCGTTCTCAGAAGGGCCATGTGTAAGGATAAAGCAAATAAATACTTGAGACAGCCTAACTCTTGCAACCTGTGTGCTGCCCACCACCAGGATTCCTGGGGCAGGGCACACACGTACTACAGGAAAGGGGCAGCAGGAACCTCAGTGCTGAATTTAAGCTGGAAACATTATGAACACACGAGGAATTATATGATCCTCACTGCTCATACTATGGTCTAGAAATAACATTTTTTTTAAAGAAAAAAAGAACAAGAACAAAATAACAAAAACACGGACAAACAAAACAAAAAAATACAGAATTTCAAGAAAAGGTGATAGGAAATTAACAATGGCTGTTGTATTACATATTGTTATCTTAAATTGGTTACTCAGATAAGCAGATATAGGCAAGTAAGAGTGATCCAACAATTAAACATTACCTGTTCCTTTCAATAAACCAACAGAGCTTAGCAGTACAATTATCTTAGCTATCTTGTGTGTGTGTGTATGTATGTATGTATATGAAAGAAAGAAGGGAAAATTAAAAATATTTTTTTCTTTCTCTCCTCTTTTTCTGCATCTTGGTTGTTCTTTCCTTTTGAGCAGTCTCTTCTCCTTTCATGGTATCTATTGTACCTTCCCGATTTCACTTACTCTTTCAGGTTCTTACACTAGGGAGGCAGTACAAAATGTTTACACATGTGAGTCTGATTTATAGATACACCATTTCCTATTTAAAAATAAAGATTCCACAGGCAGTCACATGTGCTAGACATTGTGTGTGTGTGTGGCAGCTATCATTACACATTGGGGCTCAAAAGGATATTTCTTCAAATGTAGATGATGCTTTCCAGAAAAAAACACATTTTCTCTTGGCTTATTGAAATTTGACTTCACATTTCAATAGTGAAAGATAAATTATGATCAGGGATATTCAACTGCTTTTAATCCCCAAGCAGATAGCTTTTACGATGAACAGTGTGGTAAGCAACACTTCAAAGACCAATCAACAGGCACTTGCTGCGGGGCTGGTACTATTCCATGTTCCATGGGCACAGAAGGACCATATTTTCCTGAACTAAAATCAAGATACAGGGACTGGAAACAAAGAGAATAGGGTATGTAGACAAGAGACAGGGAAGAACAGAATTTACTGTATGCCACATATATTAATTACTTTAATTCCCACAGCTGCATATTATTCTTGCTATTTTACCGATGAATTCAGGCATTGAAATATTTTGGTGCTCTGGGCCACACAGCTAATAAACAAGGAAAGCAGTGTTTGAACATCAGAAGTTTTGTATTGAAGCCCAAGTACTAACACTGGATATGAATTATGAAACATGTACATTATTATAATTGCCCCTACACAAAGCAGCAGTTATTCCGGTGCTGGGCTGAGAAATTCCCATCCACCTGGACCATAAAATGTGACCTGAGAAAGGGGTCTCAGCAGAGCTAATCAAGTTGGAATGTGGTCTCCAACAGAGGGAAATTTGGACGGCCATGCACAGGAGGGACACCATGTGACTCGGTGAAGTCTTGAACACCACGTCCTGAGCCAATAAACATTGAAAGCTGCAAAAGGGAAGAAGGCTCTGGAAAGAAATCTTCTGGATTAAGCATCGATTCAAGCAAGGAGGCAGACAAGATAGCAAAATTGCTACCTCTGGGCGGCGGGGTATTAAGTGTTGAATTTTTCTGTTTTCTGTTTGTTCGAACCCAAAGCCTTTCTCAGAAACTGTCAGTGTTCTACCAAGAAGGTCCTATTTTAAGTCAAGTAGGTTTGACAGTCAAATTTGTAGCCAGTTGCTGATGGCTAAGAAAATATTTTTACAGACACTGCTACTGTGTTTATGATACTTAGGAGGCACAAGGGGACAGATTCTTTAAATGCTTTTCAAATGCTGAGTGTCTTTTTCCTTAAACAATACGTGCTTAGTTTCGGAAATCCAGGTGCCAGCTGTTTCCTTGCTGTATGTAACTCCACCGTACCATTCCCAGTCTTAGGAAGTATCCCAAAAGCCACCTGAAAGGATGCACTTTGTGATAAGTGATGCTCTTCCCAACAGAAGCCCTGTCATGTGGTCACAGGGCCACTTGTGCCAGGCGCCGAGCTGGGTATCACAAATACTTCATCAGACTTCACCTCATAACTGCCCACCAATGTGCTTATCAAAGGCCAGTCTCTCACCTTAAACTCTGGTGCCATTTTCTTGTTTTAGAAAACATGGTCCACAGAGTGTGCATCACATATACCTCTCGTGGGGCAGGGGCAGTGCTCAGCAGCCACACCAAGGACTGCTTCCCTATGGAAGTGTGACCACACCCAAAGCTGGCACTGCTGAGCTCCGCTGATGTGGACATGACTTGATCAGATGCTACACGGCACGCACTTCTAGGGCAGAGCTGATCAAGGGTGCAACCCGGGTGCAGCACCTCCACCTTCCACCTGACCTGGGCCGTGAGGCAGTAGACAGAACCTTGCAGGCTGAGGGAATGGGGGACACAGCAGCGGGGGGCCGGGGAAGTGGAAGTTGGGCTCTCAAGACATGAAGCGGGGGGTGCCTTTTTGGGTGACATGAGGCAGGGTGTGAGGGTCTAGGTCAAGGCCACCGCAGAAGCGCTGGGAGCGGATGCTTGCCCGGAGCCACCCCTGCTTCCACCCAGCTGCAGCAGCACTGGAGGGCAGGCCAGGGCACTGTACCACATGAGCCCTACCTGTGCACTGCAACTTGGGCCCCCAGCTCCTGGGCTCCTCCTGGGGTTCACAGGAGGCAGGAGGAGCCAGGGTCACAACCAGGACACGGGAGGTGGGTGCCAGCCCGGCACTGCCCTGCCCCAAGGCCACAGATGGGAGAGTGGCAGACACGGCAGCAGGAAGCAGGGCCTGGGAGGCAGGACCCTCCCCGGGCAGGAGGGAGCCGAGAAGTGGAACCTTGGTGGGAAGGGTTTCCAAGACATCTCAGCAGCAGCGGGTAGGGACAGATAGAAGAACCAGATCAGGATCAGTGTCCTTACCTCCCACAGCTCGTAGAGCTCCTTGCTGAGGTCCTCCGGCAAGAGCTGGGTCATCTGCTTCATGGCTTCCTGAAAAACAAACCAGCATCTTCACCGCGTCCACTGCCATCCACACTACCACTGGTCATGTAGTGTGTGTCAGTTCCAACATCTTTTGTACAGTATACTCATTTTCTAGGGTTCATATGATTTCATTGCAAAATTTAAAGGGCTACACAAAGGGGCAATTATTGGCATTAACACAGAAGAGTTTAAAGGTAAGACTTCGGAGGTTTACAGGCCCACAGCTGCACTGAGGAACACACCCGCCTCTCTCCAGCACTGTACCGGGCACCAGGAACCCAGACACATGCGCTCAGGAGAGGGACCTGCGTGCGTCCTCCTGGTGCTCCTCCAAACGGTGGAGCAAATCCCCCGGAGTGGGGTGACACGAGGGGAGGCGCTGCGCTGCACTGACTTACACTTCTGTGCCTGGCTCCCCGAGCTGCTCCAGGGTCTCCGGGAGTATCACGCGCTGGGGACAACTTCCCCCCAGACGGCTTCAGACCCCTTCACATCTCATCCTGTCCCTACTCCACTGCAGGTCTTCCAAGCCCCGGGGCAGACGCCGTGAGAAGAACATGGCTGTAAAAACGTCTTACATAAAGAGAGGAGCGACAGAGCTAACCCTCCCTGGAAGCTGCGAATTGATACTGTCTCGTCCCATGTACAAAATCGTCCTGTGCTACAAATATTGGCGGGGAGGCTGGTTGTAAAGGGAAGCACAAAGTGTGGTGACTTTTGCTTCAGGGATTTTAGCACAAATTCAAAGTCCTAAACTCTGAAAAAGACTCACTGTTGACACCCTGAAGACCTTACATAAAAGTGAGTTGGAGAAAAGCAATGAAAATAAGATGGATCTGTGCGTATGTCTTCACTATTGAAAGGAAAGAAGTGGACATTACGGAAAATATCCATTTCAAGAGCGCACGACATCACCACTGTCAACAAACTGCTTTACAAGTAACACTGGGATCCTGCATGGCCGGAGCGTCACACCATGCTCTGCAGTGTGAAATTTAGTGTGTTTTATACTTGCATTCTTTCTCATAAACCTCAGCAGAATGCTAGAGAAAATACCTCACATTTTTACCAATTAAAGGTATCTTTATAAACAAATTGCTTTTCTCTACACTATTCCAGAAATACAAGTTTTTCCATTCCTTGTGTTTCAGAAGGATATACTGAACATCTGTATGTTCAGGTACATTAAAACCTAAACCCGTAGAACACAAACATCAAAAGCCTTACTGGACAAGGGATGAGCGGATTTCTTGAAGGTGATGTACCCAGCACAAACAGTGACTTCTGTCTGGTCTGACCAAGGTGGTTCATGCTGGACACTGTCTTCCCAGTGCAGCCTAAGGCTGAACTGGCTCTTTGGAAGTCACATCCTAGCCCTGACTTGTTAATAAGTCTCCTGTGGACGAACAGCACCAAGTTCTTGAAAACAAAGCAGACAATAAAGGGACTGCTCTCCCCTGAGACTGTGCAGACTTTACGCATCTGAGCTCGCTGGGATCACTCGATACTCAGTGAGAAGCGCGCGTCTGAGACCTCTTCCTCCATGGTCCTGTTTGGTGGCAGGTGCCACACCCTCCTTCCCACACTGAGTCCAGGGTACGGGGCTGAGGGTGCCCGCCCGCCCCTCCTGGTCAGCAGCCTGGACACCCGCACTTCCACCCACCTCGCTGTGTGGGCCACATGTAAATTCAGAGCAGCAGTTTCCCTAGCTGCCTCCTCGGTTAGCAACGGGTATGAAGAATCTGCCCCCATTTCTGAGCTGAGTGGAGCTCCCAGCAAATGTTCTGTGCAGTTGTGGCGACCACCCAGAGAGCGCTGTCACACTCACGCTGGCCGATGGTGCGGTGGCCAAGTGCAGACATGAGACCCACATCAGACCTGGACCCCGCTTGCCACCTGCAAGGTGACCCTGGGCGAGTTACTTCACCTCTGTCCTCCTTTGTAATGAGGGTGCCGTCCTAAGATTGTTGGTGACTGAATATTAACCTACAGAAGTGCTTATGATCTGGCACTTAGAAGCCCTCCGTAAATGTTCATGACATTTTCCATTTTCTCCATCCTGCCATGGTTGCTCCCCTAATAAAATCCCACTCTCCTTCCTCTTCAATTCCTTGGTCACTCTGACCGTTGCACATACATACACGTCAGAACCCTGCACTCCCTTTAATAAATGTTTCCCTTTCCGAAGGAAAATACCTTCCTGCACTGGGACGTTCTGGCAGCAAGGTCCAGTCCCTAGTTCCGATGAGCTCTGTCAGGCGGACTGTAACACAAAGTTTACGGTGCCAGGTTAAGTCGACAGTCAGGCTATAAGCACTGCTTCTGGCTCCTCCCCGAGCTTTGTTTAATGTGCCCTCACTCCTTCACCTTGCTTTCTACTGTCCACCGGATAGCCAGCCTTCCAGCTCAAGCATTCTTCCTTCCTCCTGGCTCAGGTAAACTGCTGCTCATCCAGTCTGCTCGCCTAAGGCACACGACGCTCCCGGGCTCTCCCTGTGTGTGCTACCCCCAGCCCTCACTGAATCATCTGAATGCCCGGTCCGGACACCAATCTTGCCCACACACACCACCTGCACGAGGAACTCGTCACTCCCAGATGTGAAGAATTGTTTCTGTCCCCAAATCTTGACCGGCAACAGGAAGAGCGATGGAACACAGGACTCTCCAAGCCCTTGGCTTCCTATCCACAAATTCCTTGGTCGCACAAAGCTTCCTCGGTGCCCTCTCTTCTGACATCTATCCTACTGTGAACCAGCACATTTTCATCTGAGCTTCTGGCAGATGGCAGCAACCCTCTCTGGGGGACAGTGGCCAGGATCCAGCTCGTTAGGGCAGCAGCAGGCTCTCCTCACCTCTGGTGGCTGGAGACCTTTCGGATGGACTACAGCTCTTCTCCAAAAGGTGCTGGCTTGCTCTTCTGCTCTGCTCTCTTCCAGAGAGGCCGTCTGTCTTTCCTATGTCCCTCTGTCACATGATTCCAGGTCTTCCCCTCACGTTAAGGTTTTTGATGAAACCCGGGTACTTCAGTATGATTCCTCCTCTAAAATCTCCAGTGAATGAAGCCATCATTCTGACACAAGCTTCGTAACTATTCCCCACCCTTTCCCTGTGATTCCTATTTCACTACCCACCGCCCTCCAGTTCGGGAGTCACCTCCTTCATGCCACTCAGGCTCTTAAGCAAACAGCTTTCTTTGCTGTGAATTCTGCCAGTGAACCAGGAATTCTTGACTCATGAATTCGAGACCCATGCAGGGAACAGCTCCTCAGAGTCTCCTCTACTTCCTCGAGAATGGCTAGCCTGTACTTTGAACTTGTATTCTGGCAGGAAGGGAAATACATCCCTTACGCCACTCCCTCTGCTCTGGTAATTTAGGGCAAGTTGGAATTTCTAGATTAAGACTAATTCCTTGTGGGTCTTTTTGCCTTTAGAGAAGCAAAACCCGCATTCGCTCCCTCATCTCTGAGAACCCTTGTGCAAGCCCACTTGCCTCACGAAGCCGCCTCAGCAAAGGCTTCCTTACTCAGCCACTCAGGGCCACCCTCTAAGGCCTATAATAAAAGGAGCTTCCAGTAACCCTTGGACTCAAAACCCCACTCTTAGCACTAAGTCTTCCTGGATTTTCCAGCCTTGGACTCAAAAGCATCTTCTTTGGCATCAGGCTTTGGGTTTATCACTCACATCAGCCTTGACTTACTATGTTTCAATGCCACTCATTTCTTAGTAACACAAATGCTTTGCTTTGTTTTATTTCTAAGCACTATGTAAAAAAGACTAACTTGAAATTTACTAAACGATTGCAATATGGATTATACTTAAGATTTGGAGAATTTCTCTCCAAAGAGCTTCATTCGTGTGCAGGTTCCACAAACTCATTTCTATTCCAGCTAGTGCTGTGGTTCAAATGGAAGCCCTCTGCCTCTGTCCACTTACTGCCGAGGGCTGAAAGCAGCGGGCTGTGTTACGGCTGGCAAACTTTCCCATGCTCATTAAATGAGGCTGAAATAAGCAAAAACCAAGAAGCCAGCCCTTATTTACTGATCACCTCAGGAAATCCCTGATTCTGGAAGAACCTATGCTACCTGAAACAAAGTACGCACTAATGGTTCAGTCGTGAAGGTTCCTGAAGGTACTCGGTAAGACATGCCCTCGTCACTCCCACCAATTCAATGCTCCCCATTCTTAAACTCTGCGCAGTCCTGCCAGCTGCCTGTCATCGTGTTGGGTGGATCTTAATATTCTCTAGCCAGGCCCTGAAATGACAAACGTGGCCTCCCCAGCCCTGAGACAGCATGAGGTCCACGTAGATGATGTCCTCCCTCACTGCAACAGCCCAGTGCGCTTGGCTTTGGTGCAGCAACGGGTTCAAATGGGGCTGTTACAGAGTCAACAATCACCACTGACCTCTTCTCGCCTGTGCTTTTCTTCTTTGGGGACGTTATCAGCGGGCGCTATGTCCCCCACGATGCACTCTGCCATGTCATGAACCAGGGCCAGGCGAATACATCTAACCAGGCAAGAAACGGTGAGCAATTACACAGAGTTACATTCACCACAAGTTTCTTGTCTGTGTTATTTTCAAGTTACATGAGGTGTTTTTTGTTCTTCACAGCCACAGAATAATTTAATACGGTATTTCCTAAAGTAATCATATTCCCCCAGCCTACTGAGCCCAAACTGCCAGTGAACATCCCACACAGTGTGGGAGTGTACCTGGGAGACTGTGCTCTGACTCTTTCCCTGGGGTCTGATTTCTCAGTCTCACTGCAAGAGGTCCATAATTTCGGATTACAAAGCCAGGAGATGACCTACTGCTGGGGTTTCTTACTGGGATGAAACTAAGAAACCAACACTCCCTGCAAGGTGGAGCTGTTCGCAGGATAATGGGCAGAGGACTTGGCTGCGTTTGAATTCGGCAGGCAGCACTGACTGGCTACGTGATTCGAGCTATGCAATTTCTGCCAGTCATTTATGTAAGACCTCAGTATTGTCACCCTTCATATTATCATCTGTAAAAAGAGGATACTCATACTTAATAAGGCTAGTGTGAAAATTAAAGGTGAAACATTACGTTCCTGGCACATGCTGCTCATTCAATAAACGGTTATGATTTCATCAAAATAACAAAGCAAGCCACAAAGTACAGGAGGGCCCGTCTGCTTTGCAGCCCCACTGTTACCCAGCTGCAGGCCTACCGCGCTCCTCCTGCGGGCCGCCCTCCAGGCTCTCCTTGCCAGCTCGAATCTCAGACTAGTCCTAGGTTAGTCTCACTAACTTCATTTCTATCTCGTGCTACATATCTCAATTCTGTATCAGACACTGAGTGCCAGCACACCCCAGGTGATAATCCACTTGATTTCCTTCTCTTATCTAGGAAGGAGACCGGGAGGTGAAGGCAGAGCGGAGGGAGAGGAAGGGCAGAAAATGGAAAGAGAATCAGGCTGTGCTACACACAGGCACCAACTTCCCATGAGGAATGTAATCATCGTGTACCACAAACATGGATTGGCAAAAATAAAAACAAATCACTCCTTGGGTCCCTCTGCATCCGACTGTGGGCTCCTGTGTGCTGCTCTCCGCCCGCCGGACCTTTCTCTACCTGCACCAACCTTCCAGACCGCACACTCGTGGGCACCTGCACTAAGATTACCCCTGCACAGGGGACCTTGCCTCTGCTCAGCTCATTTCCTAGCCTAACTTGCCTTGGGCTTTCTGCAGAAGCCACTTTGGGCCTGGGTAATTAATTCAATTACTGTCCTCTATGCAAGCAAACTTTTGAGCTCCAATAGCACTTAAGGCTTGGTGGTTGACGAAGGAGGGCACCTTCTTCTCAATTCTGTTCTGAACATATAAAATCACTTCACAAATGAGTGCTATTATTCATTAAAAGGAGCTACAGAAAAGCAAACAGCACACCTCCGCAATGGCAGGACTTTAGACAGAATGCACCTCTGAGGCCTAAACATCACACTTACCTCTCCTCTGAGCCAAGGCAGGCTGCATGACTCCCCAGCAGAAAACCCAGACTGCAGTTTGCAAAACTGAAGCCACGGATAGCGTCCCCTGCCCACCTCCTGAATCAGTGTGCTGGCCTCAAGTAACTTTTCTTGACCTAGAAAGTAACTTACAGAAACCTGACTGATGCTTGTCATGAAAAAGCAGTGTACACCACAGACCAGAGACCCTCACAAGCCCCACAGTGCAGATGAGCTCACCGGTCCTTGTTAAGGTGGGCATCTCTGGTCACCATGGCCATCAGCGCCATGCGGTACATGTGATCGGACACACTCTCTGGATTTTCCACATTTCGGTACACCCAGCCAGTTCGAAGGACTCTCTGACAAACCAGAAGTAACAATTTTAAGAAACAAGTATTCTCAGACACACAAGTTTAAATATTGCACAGTTTCTCGTGTGAGAAATCCAAAATGTCAATGAGAACCATAATAAATAATACAGGACAGGGAACAGGGAGACAAACCTTTTGCATATGGGAAAGAGACCAAGGGGGGGTGTGGAAGGGGACACAAAAAGAATTAAGATGCGTCATGTGTGTGGAGCGCAGGGATGGTCTAGGGCCTCCAAATAACCCAAATGCGGGGAATATAACTCTCGGCCTGCTACATGCCTGAGACACCCAGTTCTTCTCTAAAACCAAAGAACGAATTCCAGGAACAAGGGGCACTGAGCAGGAAGTATTTACTAAGAGACAGAAAGTTTCCTGAGGGACAAAAGAGGGTCCCCGGGTGAGTGGCTCAGGGACCTCGCTTCTCAAGGGAGCTTTAGGGAGTAAAACCATGAGGAGAGGTGGGTGTAAGCTGGGATAAAAGGATAATAAACTAATATGATTACAGGTATAGTCGGTTAGGTAACACTGATCCAGTGGGGAATCACAAGGTGGGTCTGGGTGGGACAAAACTATGGTCAGCCAGTACCATCGCAACAAGTACAGTCGCCATCCCCATCCCAACTGGGGCTTGTGCACCCTGGGGAGGAGCTTTGCCCCCGTCCGGTCATCTTTGCGCCCTGCCTTTGGCCCACTGCAGATCCTTTTGCTGGGTTTGGTCAAGCATTTTTTTAATAGACTCTGAAACCATGCCCCTGTCTCTGTGTGCTGGCCCTGGAGTTCTCCTGAAAACCATAGCGGGTACATTCCTGGTAGAAGGCTGGTACGTGTATCTGTAGACACCCAAGTTATGTCGAAATACTACAGACAGGCAGAAGGGCTGAGCGAAACACAATGTGGCCACAGGCGCATTCCTGGAAGCTCAAGCCCGAGCACCGAGCAAAGCCCGCACCCACACTGTTCAGCCCTAGGGATGAACAGCAGGGATGGATGTTCTAAACGGACATCATTCACCATGGGTGCGGGATCAAACCCTCTCACCCTACCCCTTCCGGGGAAGTCCTTGTCCTTCCCAGGCGCGCTTGCTCGAGAGCTGCGCCCCATCTGACCCCCTTTCCATCAGTGTTACCTAAGCAGTACTCGCCCAGCGCGCGGGCCACGCGGACGCGGGCGGGCGGGGCGATGCGGCCCTGCGGAGCGCTCCGCCACCGTGGCGTAGGGACTGGGTTCCCCCCATGAACCCCACCCCCGGGCGCCCTGCCTCACCTTGAGCCGCCCCAGAAGCCGCAGGAATTGCAGCAGTGGTCGCGAGCCGCCGCCCGCGCCGGTCGCCATTGCCGGCCTGACCACGTGATGGGACGGGGCTTACACTCGCGTTCACCACGCCCACCCGTCCTGCCCTTCTCCGGCCTTAGCTTCCTGCCTCGTCCTTCTCGTCGCTCTTTCTTTTCCTCCTCAGATCCCTACTTTCTTCAACCGCCCCTTGCTCTGCAGGCTCCCATCTTCAGGGTCCCTTGGCCACTACCCCACCTGTGACGGCCCCTGCGTGTCACCCGCGGCCCTCGGTCCCTGCTCCTCCAGGAGAGGGGAGGAGAGCGGGCGCAGCCTCCCTGGCGCTCTCCTGCCCCGGATCATGAGGCCGAGGACGCGAACCCAGGGCTGGGGTTGGCCACGCGCTGACTCGGTGCGGGAGACCTGTGCGGCCTGGCTGGGCCCTGCCTGAGAGTCCGCTAGGCTTCCTTAGGCTGTGAAGACTCAGGTCAGGGCCGGGAGCCCACAGGATGGGGGACTCGCCTGCCTGAGAGCTCGGTTCCACCCCTGCACCCACCAAAAATAGGCATTTTAAGTAAACGCTTTTGGAACTCTGCTACCAAAGTGAAAGCTACAAGTGCAGCAGTGCGACGCCAGCACTCTGGCTGTGTGCCTCCCCAGAGTCAGGCTCTCTGTTGGGTGATGTGTATGTCCTTGCAGATTGTGCACGGCACTGCTGAAGCCCCCACGTGTGATCGCCCGGTGAACACACGGGAGCCTGAGTAGCTTTTCAGCAGATAAAACACGGCTGCTTTCCCACCCACAGCCTGAGGGTTATTCATAGGAGAAAGTCTTTTTTAGTGAGGAAAAAGATGACAATATCAGGTGATAGAGTGCTGTTGACCTTGAAACTGGACTCCCGTGGAGGCTGAGCTGTCCTGGGGGCTGTCAGCCAGAGTGCGGCTTTGGCCGGAGGAGTCAGAGACTGATCCAGGGGCTGGTTACTATCTCAGCTTCATGACCCACATTTCCAGAACCGGGAAAACAACCATCCCCTGCTCCTCAGGCAGAATACCGTAGTGAGGTATGCTCGAGGGTGGGACCCGCAGGATTTTGATGGACTGGAGACCAGTGCAAGAGAAACAGGAGTTAAGGATGGTCCCACATCATTTTTTTTTTTTTTTACCTGGGCCACTAGAAAGATGGAGGTGCTCTTTAGGAGCTGTAAAAACCGGAAGAGTAAGTTGTGAAGAGAATTAGGAACCAGAAGATTAGAGCATAATGTGAGGCTGAGATACCAGTTAGAGATCCTACTGGACTTAGCAATCTGGAGATGAGCAGAAAGGTAAGCACTAGCAGTGAGCATTTTCATCATCGTTTTTAGTACGATCCATAAAACCGTGAACCTGGAGGAGGCCACCTACCAGGACAATGTGGAGGAACAAGAGATAGCTGAAGCCTGAGCTCAGGAGTACCCCAACATTTACCTTTTGGAGGGTAAGAAGGGGCAGCCACTAGCCGGGAAAAGAATTAAGAGACAGTTGTGTCTAGACATTAAATAAAGCCAATATTTCAAGAATTAGAAACGTGGTCAGCTGAGTGAGCATTATGTCAAAGGAGGACTCACATGTGATTCTCTCACTTTCTTTTTGGTACTGGAAGTTGAACTCAGGACCTGTACTTGTCAGGCAAGCACGTGGTGCCGCTGAGCTGCATCCCTGGCCCTTTGGATGTGATTTTCGGCCATCATAAATTCCACATCATTGATGACCTCCGTAAGAACAGTGTTCAGTGTGGTAGGCAAGCCGAGACCTTATCAGAATCACTGCACAGAGAATGGGGCACACACTGCAACTCATTTGTGGGGTGGGAGGGTAACTGGAGCACAACATTTAAATACAGTAGACTTTATAGTACATTGGCTTAATGATGGAGATAACCTGGTCAGGAGGAAAATTCCTAATGTGAGACACAAAGGAGAGAGAAATAGCCCAGAAGACATGCATTAAGTATGCTTTAGGAATTGACTGAAGAGACCAAGTTTGACCAGCATCCAAGTTCTTGTTGTTCTTGTGGTTGTGACTGTTAGGATGGGGCCTTGCTGAGCTGCCCTGATTGGTGTTGAAATTTCAGGCTCACGGGATCAGCCTCCTGCATAGCCACCATGCATGTGTGACCCAAGTTCTCTTTCTTTTTCCTTTAAAGTATTTGAGAAAGAAATGCTGCTTCTGTACACTGTATCTTTCTAGATAAAAAGGATAGTATGGGTTTGTATCATTGGTTCTCAACTCAGAGTGGTTTTGTGTCAAGGGAACACTCTGACTTTTTTATTGTCTCAAAGTGGGAACAGGGAGAGAAGTTGCATTGAGTGGGTAGAGGCTGTAGTTAACATTCCCAGAGGGGACACAGCCACCCACAGAGGTTCTCCAGGGTGAAGCAGCAATAGGGCTGAGGTGTGGAAACCACGTTCTTCATGTTCCAAAAACGTGCTTAAGATTACATTCTTCACATTGTAGATAAGACACAACCAGCAGAGAACTGGTGCTATAATATATTAAAATGAATAAGTTTCTCCCAGTAACTGCTTTTACAAAGTAGTCTGGAAAGCCTTTCCCAGACACTCAGGGGAGATGAAAGGAATTAGCGAAGCTTTGATCACCTATGGAACCAGGTTGAAGCAGGCTGATGCAGCTCAAAGAAATCAGGTCGGCTGGTAAGCCGGGCAAGCTTGTGAGGAATGCTCACTCAGGGCAAAGGTACTGGGCTGAGGACCAGCTTGACGAGGTGCAGAGCAGGCAAAAATTAATATTCATAAATTGAGGGTCTGTCCTAGGCCTCCATGACTGTGGTGAGATCCCGGCTGGTTTAAGGACAGATGAATCTTTAACCCAATGGCCAGAGCTGAGACTAGCAAACACTCTGTGAAGTTCTGGTGCCTCAAAGCAAGATGACACAGCAGCTGAGGACTGGACTCTTGCAAATTCGTCTAGCTCAGTAGTCGTAGTCAGCAGACGATCAGATTTCTAGTAACCATGATTTGCTCCTGCGTGGTTTTCCAAAAATGCATTGTCCCTCAGTCCCTGACCCTTGATCGCGCCGGCGGTTGACCCCCACTGCTTCCTGCAGCCACAAGCACAGACAGCCTCCAATCATCTGCGCACCTAACAAAGGCCAAGGTGCACTGGTGCCTTGTGTCCTAGCCTGTCATTGGGCTTTGACCATCCTGGTGCCCACTGTAACCACAATGCATGTTTTGTCTGTCTTTCATTCTGTCATTGTACCTCTGCGCAGGAGCTCTGCCATCCCAGGCCGGGCCCCAGTAGTACTGGGCTGTGTTCTGCCTTCCCACCTTCTAACCCATGGGGGAGCACTACAGTGCAGGAAAAAGAACTGGCAGCGCACAGCCTACCTGGATGCAGCCATTTGGTAGTTCATAGCCTCGGAGGCAGAGGAAACTCAGTGCTCAGAGCTGAGCCTGACGGCGCCAAGGTCATCTTTCCGGTTAACCATAACCTAAACTTAACCAAGCAAGGACAGGTTGGCCTTTAGGCTTGGAGGCGGGGAGCCGCCTGAGCTGCCCAGGGGAAGGCTTTGCCCAGGGGGAGTCTCCGCGGAGGAAAGGACAGCGGCACTGCTCTGTTAGGTTTTTAATCATCTGAGTGAAAGCTGCCTCCGCTCACTTCCTGGAAAGCCTTCCAGTCCGTTTCTGCTTCAGGGCCTCAAGCTTTTCACAGCTGTGCTGCGTGCAGCTCCTCTTTCAGCGGGTGCTTAGCACACGGGTTGGGCTGGACCTGTTGCCCTGCAGAGCAAAAGAAACTTGTGCATTCATCAGAAGTCACAGGGCAGGGTCCCCAGAGAGTTTCCCAGAGGGCCTCAGTGTCTACGGCTGCCTCTGGAGCCCACTACCTGGGAGCTATCGGGCTCTGAGAATGGGTGGTGTGCTCCTTCGCCACACACAGAGAAATGGAGTAATAGCATGGCCTCAGCGGTACCACGTTCCTTTAGTTTGTTTTGCAGTACTGAGGATTGAGCCTGGAGCTTTCACACTGAGTTACAACCCCAGCCCCTTTGTAATTTTGAATTTTTTATTTTGAGACAGAGTTTTTCTAAGTTGCTAGGTCACTTAGACTGGGCTGGAACTTGAAATCCTCCTGCGTCAGCCTCTCAGAACACTGAGATTATAGGCATGGGTTCCAGCACTCCTCACAGATCTCAAAATCCAAGGATGCTGAAGACCCTTTTATAAAATGGCATAGTATGTGAGTATGACCCACGCACACCTTCCCGTACACCTTAAATCTTCAGGACACTTGTAATACCAAATGCAATGTGTGTGTGTTTTTGTGGGGGTGTGGTTTAAAAGTATGAGAACCAGAAACAAACAAACAACAAAACAGAAGCAGCAGAAAATCTAGTTCTCAGCGGTGAAACCATCTAACCCAATCACGGTTGGTTTTGGCCCAGAGTGACCCATGTTCAACTGTTCAGTGTCCAAGGGGCAGGATCACATCAGTGGCTCATGTTCAGATTCCTGCAGGCCTGGTGTCAAATCCACCTGTTGTCCCTGGAACCCAGAAGCTGGCATCATATTCCACGAGCTTGGTGTGGAAAAAACGGCAGAGGTAGATGCCACAGGAGACAGTCACCTTGGCCAAAGCTGGGGCAGTGTTTTTAGATGGGCACAAATGAGGAGCTCAGAAGTGGTAACTTAATGAACACAGTCACTTGTATAAGAACAGATGCTACTGATGGGAGGGTCACGGCACAGCTCCACAGCAAGGCTGCGTCAGAAACTTTTCTTTCTATTCTGT
This sequence comes from Dinomys branickii, assembly GCA_004027595.1. Lineage (NCBI taxonomy): Eukaryota > Metazoa > Chordata > Mammalia > Rodentia > Dinomyidae > Dinomys > Dinomys branickii. The sequence goes on along the minus strand of PVLD010003587.1, from coordinate 15,558 downwards.
CCCTGAGGCTGGGGTGCTGGGAGCTGGGGAGGAAGTGCATCAGTCTGCCACAGTGGGCTGACTGCATCTCTGGAGCTTGGGGCCTGTCTGTCAGTGCCACAGCCCAGCTGCATCCCGTTCTTTCTGCCTTTCTTTCCTGTCCCCTTTGCACTGGAGCTTTTAAATTGTCTTTGAAACAGGAGCAGTGAAGAGCCTGTCTGTGCCTATAGGTGCTGTAATTCTCTCCCAGGCCCTCATACTGGATTTGGTTTCCCCAAAAAGACACAGCTTAGGAGGTGCTTTACAGTCTGACCTGTTCATAGAGCCAGACCTCTCAGCAACAGAAGCAAACAAGCCGTTTCAGGTTAAGACACAAAATCATAAAAACCCAAGATAGGTTCTATTTATGATCTATAAAAGGAGGAGGTAGGCCATTTAATTTTAAAAGTGACTTTTGATTCTAAAAGTCTAATCTTTAAAACAAAGTTTCCTTGGGGTGGAAGAATCAATCTATGGCTTTATACCTGTGCTAGCAGATCGTTCCTCAGAGCACTAGGATAATTCAGTCTACCCATTTTCCTTTTCCTGGGGATTCAGAATGGAATCATTTGTTAATGTAAAAGTAGCAATCAAAGCCCTCCAGTGCTGGGAACAAGCAGCGCACCAGAAACTGAACTCATCATCCCACCAGCTGGGGAGAGGCCAGACCCGGTAAACTGGATGCTCAGGGAGATTATTTCCTCCACTTTCCACACGGCTGTGTGTGGTTTTAGGGGGCCGTCGCTAGATGGCACTAACTCACTAGTGTTCTCCCCTCAAGGTGAGAAAATCTGCAGCCCCCTCGCATCCACAGAAATTGAGATTTAGAGAATTCCTGCAGCTTTTCCAGCCATGCGACCCAGGAAGGTACTAGAGACAGCACAAATCCAGCTTTTTCTGAACTCACAGGGTTAACGAGCTTTGGATCATTCTTGTAACTTGAATTGGGTACACTGAGAAAAGCCAGAACCTTCCAGAAGTTCCGTCTGAAGTGGGGAGCAGAGTAAGCAAACTGCACTTTTTGTGGGAGAAGTGAAAACATAGGTGTGACTTGCTTGCGAAGCTTATAAGTGGTCTGAGATTGTCCCTGCCAGGCACAAAGTCAAGAAGGCATTGTGAAGCCAGCTCTCCTCTCAGTTGAATTTTTCTGAAAGGATGTAGTTCTGAAGATGAGGGGACAAGGACAGGATAAAGAGCAGATCCTCTTGGGTTTGGTTCCAAACATACAGGCCCTTTCCAAAGATGGTGTTCTTGCCAATACACTAATCTCTTCTGTGTCCTTAGAGATAATGCCTCCACCAGAGCTCCGTGCATGTGTGGAGGAGATCTCAGTAAATGTTTAGGGCCAAGCACCATGGATTTCCCAAGTCATTCACCCCACCCAGCCATGTGAAAAAGCAAGAGGCAGGAATCTCACAATTTGAGACAGGCTAACGTTGACTTGAAGGGGATCAGGCATAGCACACATCTCAACCAACCCAGTAAAACTTGTACTGGATTAGGGTTCCCTTGGGCCCCCACGCCAGGGCAGGTTTGCTAACTCACAGGGTATTACCAAAACTCATGATCGGGGAAACTGGCCTCTGTCCACACCAGCTGACCCCAAAGCCCAGCTCTTCATCCTTAAATCCATGGCCCCCACCAGGCATGATACATGGCAGCCAGCAAGGGTTCTGATTGTTGTGATGCCAACTTAAATCTCACTTATGTTTCAAAGAAGTTTCAAGTACATTATTGAATTTGATACTAACAACAACCCAAAGAAAAAGGAAGCTTAGATTTTCTTATCACTACAAACCTGCTCCTCAGCACACACTCACACACACACAACTCCAGGAGGGTGTGTGTTACCTGGGTTATGTCTCCAAGCTACGTGGGGGCAGACACTGGAATTGAACCAGTTGTCAACTTTCCCTCAATCTGCGATAGCAATAGACACCCCTGTACTGTCCTGCTATTTAGGAAAATACCATATGAACATAAAATGCACCATGTGTCTCTTAAATCACTTAAACGCTATCTTCGCTGGGTGTGGTGGTGCATGCCTGTAACCCCAGCACTTGGAGGCTGAGGCAGGAGAATTGTTGTGAGTTTGAGACCAGCCTGGGCTACAAAGTGAACTCAAGGCCAGCCTGAACTGCATAGCATGACCCTGTCTCAAACACACACACACACACACACACACACACACACACACACACACAAAGAAACTGTCTTTACAGAAGAACCTAAACATGCTTTTTCAAATATTTTACCTCAGTGGGCACATGCAGTGATTTATATGCCTGTGTATGTAGAGATCAGCATGTGTGGGTTTGTCTGGCATGAATAGAGAGATTGGTACTCGATGGACATAAGCAGATTTTAACCAAAGTACAAGGAGAAACAGCTTTGTTTGGATGGAGTCTGGAGATCAAGATCGCTAGTTTTTAAGCGTCCCCAGTTCTTCTGTAAGTTATAAAGTTTCGGAAACCCAAGTTGAGGAGAAAGTTACCCCACAGAAGGGGCCTGGGTAGTAGTCAATAGGCGTCAAGCCATCAGGAGAGTCACATGGGGTCGTCAGATTCCTCCCCAGGCAGAGGAGGCCTGCGAGACCCCCGAGATCCCTCGCATGGCAAAGAATGAATCTTAACCCGGATGAGGTCTGGAGCCTTGCTAGATTCTGTAGAGGATCCAAAACTTTTAAGAACCATCTTAGGCTGAGAATCGGGAGAGGCATTTTCCATGATCACTTCTGAAAACTGATGAGTAGATAGTGGGAAAATACTGCTACAGAAAACTTTTAATTAAAAGAGTTTTTTTTTCTGGAGCTAAGGAGCCCATCCTTAGAACAGGCTGGATGCCCAGCCAGCAGGCGACTCCGGCCACCGCCCAGAGGGGGCGCGCGCGACCAAGGCACCAGTCGCTGGGCGTCGCCTCTCTCGCGCGGCAGATGTCTCCTGGGCCGAGCTGACACGCAGGGCGTCGAAAGCGTGCTCAGCAAGAAGCCGACCTCACGCTGACAAGCTTCGCTCAGGATTGAAAGGAGAGGAGGAGACCTTATAAGACTTCCCAGGCCTGCTGTTCCCTGGGTCCACGCTTCGGTCTGTGTGGAAATCTGGGCCCCAGAGGGCTACCAGGAAGGTGGCGCAGGAGCTCTGGCTGAGGAAGGCGCGCTCTGCAGGACCTGCCCCGCCGCGCCCTGGGCGCCCTCGCGTGCTCTCCACTGCTGGCCGGAAAGGTGCAACTATCGTCCTCAGTGAGGAAACCTGCAATGAAATGGAATTAAGACTTTGGGATCCAGTAAGGCGTAGTTCAAGTTCAACACAGAGCTCTTAGGAAGCAAGATATTGGGTTTGTTTCCTGCTTAAACTAATGAGACCATGCGCAACTTCTTACACCCTTCCGAACGAGGGCGACTTTCATCTCCAAGGAAGGAAAGTGTTTGCGTCCCACCGTCTGGTCGGCTGATGGACCAGTGTCCCCGGTTACGCCTGAACTCCCCAAAGACGAACCCGGGCGGCAGCTGGCTGCACTGTCCTCTCGTAGATCATTCTAGTTATGTTAAGATGAAGTTTGCCTCCTTGAATTCTTTGAACCCATCAACAAAACATGACATCATTAACTCCAGCATCTGTCATGTGGTGGGCCCTGTTAGACCTTTGGAACAGAGGAGATTTATGTGGGTTAGCTGGTGCCACGGAATTTATAGTATGCACATACACCTCTCTTGGTGATTTCTATCCCGATGGTCCTAAGGAATAGCCCACACTCCCACCAGTAACCGGCACGTGCACAGACAAGTTCAAATCTCAGAGGAGAGGGGCACCATTACCTGCCTCCCAGTCCCCAGCCCCTGCCAAGGGAATATCTGCAGACGATTACCCCGGATCCTTCCCTACCACAGTCTCTGCTTCTTCAAGCTAAATATGCCACAGGATTCAAACTACCATTGCTGTGTTCTCGCAGAGAAGATTGGCTCAGGACACGCTACGGGAGCAGCTGTAATACCTCTGTGATTGGTGGAACCTAGTCTGGCAGGAAAACCCAATGGCTAAGGGGATCAGAGGTGGTGGGCAGGGAGAAGCCTGAGTTACATGCAGGGAGGGCCCTCTGGACGGGGTTTCCCACGAGGCCAGCTTCGGAGGATCCACCGGAAGTGTGAGGGGGACCAGAGAGGAGAGGCGGATGTCTGCCTGCCCTGGCTTCTTGTCTTTCTGCATTATAAGGCATAACAATAAATTATTCCTCGAGGGAGTTGGAAAGCAAGCAGAAGAAAGCGTATTCTGCCCTGATTGGCAAAAGTCAAGATTTAAAGAGAGAAGAAGAAGAAAAGAGAAGCTAAGATAAAAATCATTCCAGGGTACAGAGCTGGAATGTTTATAATGCAGAGAGACAGTTGGATTAAAGGATTAGGCCCCACAGCCTGATTAAGATCATTTGATCTTTTGCTATTGAAGAGACTCTGTGCGTTTTCAAAGGCTTTTTAAATAAAACCAGGACTCTGGGTTAATGGAGAACTGTTAGGAGCTAAAGCAACTCTCTCTCTTTTTGGTTTTGGGATCATTTTATCCCACCTCCTTCACAATGCTGTTTCCTCCTCTCTGAAGGGCTTCATCTAACCCTGAAATTTGGGGCCCTGGTGGACTTGGTAGGATAAGGACCAACGCCTACATTGGTTGCGATCTACGATGGTCAGGACAGACCTGTCCCCACATGATCCCCATGAAGGAGCTTCCTTTCCTCTTCTGCTCTGATTTTCTTTCCAAGTCGTTTTTCTCTCTCCTCTCAGCCATAAGCCAGTAATCATCTGTGGCTTCTGTCAAGAGGTGAGCACACCCTCATGCGGTAGCTGTCATCCTGGTGCCCCTTCTGTCTTACTTAGCTGCTTTCCTTCGCAAGTTGTCAGTGAGCCTGAGCTCCAGAGTTTCGGAGCGATCGGCAGGCAGCCAGATCTTCTCCTGTGCCAGCTTGGGGCAGCATACAGTCGGGGAATGGAGGCCTCCTCCACCCATGCCGCCATCTCAGGGTGGCCAGGCTTCTGGTTGTGCTGAGGACCAAACCAGAGAATGGGCCAGTCTCTGTGGCCCATTCAGCTCCCGGCGTCACTGCCAAGCCAGCCAACAAAGGGGCATTGTAATCCCGACGGTTTCCCAGCAATGGCGGGACAGGCGCAGACCACCAACCAGCTCGTTCGGCTCCCCCTGTTCACAAGTGAGGCCATGAATGGAAACAAGTCCATGGCAGAAATCCCACATCCTGCTGAAGCCAGGGTGGGGTTGGGGATCCTTTTCTGATGGGCCAGTCTCCTCTCAAGTTGGTGATTCCAGACCTGCTTTCGCTCTCTGCCTGTTTGTTTTTAAGTACAATTAGCTTGAACAGTACACATCATCCTCATAAAAGCCTACAGAAAGTTAGATGTGAGTTTAAAAAAAAATGTGGCATGCAATGTAGTTTGGACAACTGAAAATATAGTAAAGATGGAACGCCAAAAATATAAAGAGACAAACTAAGATACACTTTAAAGATAAGCTTCTGTGAGGTCACAGCGGTTGTTAAATAACTGCAGTCAAGCACATAAATATAGAGTTTCCAGGAATAAAAGGCAATTATTTAACCACACTTCAAATTTCCAGGATGCAACCAAAAGTCTTTCTGAGGACCAAGAGAATAACAGCTACAATGCTGATTTGAAAAGTAAAAACAAGACAGATGAAATGTTTAGGAACCAAGTGAAATCAGAAGTATTTACCATGTGTTTGTCATTGGTTGAAAGTTAGAAAACATTTTTAACAATCAGATAAAATGATCCTCTAACACATTTCAGCAGGGAATGTGACATGATTTCATCTCTTTAAATTGCTTTTTTCATATATACAAATCACAAGAAAGGGATATTGCATTTACCTGAATATTGCTATTCTGTGCTGCTGGAGGTAATATAACGTTTAGACCAGGTCCACAGTTTTAAAATGCAGTTTGGCAGGATCTAAGCAATCATTTTCTTCACTGACTCAATCTTATTAATTCTTACAGTATATTTCACATGTACATATAGCATATATGTTTTATATATATTATTAAAAACAAGGTCTGAAAAATCCAGGCAATATTACCTTTTATTATTCTCAATCTTATATTGAGAATAATAAAATATTAAGTGAATTGTCAGCCATAAGTAAATCTATGTGATAAGCCACCATGCAGCTGTCAAAACTAATGTTTCCAAAGATTCTTAATAATATTGGAGAATAATTATTCATCTTAGGTGAAAGGGGAAATGATAATTAATTGGATGGTGCCCATCTCAGCTTATAAAAGTACAACGATCTTAATGGTCATTACCTTCACCTTTGGAATTATGGTTGATTTTCCATTGTTTAGGACTGCTGGAAGATTGGATGTGACAAATCTCTGGGAGACTAATTTTTCAACATTCCTCTCAAAATCATGTATCGTTTTTGTAATTATAACTGAAAAAATATTTATTTATTTGTGTGCTACTTGGGACTGAACCCAGGGTCTTCACGCTGAGTTATATCCCCAACATTTTAAAGTTTTGAGATGCAGTCTACCTGACTCACTAAATTGCCCACACTAGGCTGGAACCTGAGAACCTCTGCCTGTACCTCCCAGAGAGCTGGGACGACAGGCACGCATTAGGATGCCAGGCAAGAAAATACTTATTTTAAAAAGGCTTCTTTTTTTAAAGAAAAAAAGCAGCACTGACTCTACAGTTCTAAGGAGCTTTACTTACACAGATTAAAATGAATCAACACCTTAACCTGTTACCTCGGAGGCTCTGCTGAGGCCATCAGGATCATTTCTGCTGCTGATTAACCTGATTTGCTGTATTTTCTCCTCCATCCACCTGTAGAAGGACACAAGAGGTTCACCGCTTGGGCTGCGGCATCTCCTATGTGTGCTGCTACCCCAGTCCTGCTATGGGCTGGTTTGAGATCAGTTCATTCCCATGGGCTCCTTACTGAGTCCTGAGCGATGGTGGAGGAAGCAAAGTCAGGTGACAGGTATAAAAACTGTGAGAATCACAGCTCTTTTATTCCTGCACCCATACAGTTTTCCAATCTATTTCACTGATAACATAAATGTGTTTTTTCTCAAGAAGATAACCACTGTATCTCTCCTGTACTCCCTGATTCAGTTAGCAATTTGCCCATGGTATTCTATGGAGCTTTTTTTTAGCAGTCAAGAGCATACAGATGGGATTTTGACCCAGGATGTTGGTCAGCTTTCTGCTGCTGTAACAAAATATCTGAGAAAATCAACATCAAAGGAGGACAGGTTGATTTTGGCTCATAGTGTCAGAGCTGTCAGTCCATGGTTACTTGGCTCCGTTGCTTCTGGACTTATGGTGTGGCAAGAAAGTAAGCAAAGGAGGGGCTGGGGACAAAATATACCCTTGGGGAACATGATCCCATGGCTGCACTTCCTCCTAGCCAGTCACTTGGTAAAGTTTCACCATCTCCCAATAAGCTATTGTTCCATCTGTGGATTAACCCATTGATAGGATCAGGGCCCATGTGCTATTCACCTCTTGCCTCTAAACACTGCTGTACTGAGGACCAAGCCTGGAACCCATGAACTTCTGAAGAGCAGTCCAGAGCCAAACCTTAGCTACAGGTGGGCAGCACCCACCTGAGACCAAGGTGATAGGTGGCCATGTCTTAGGGTCCTGTGTTCCTTGCTGCTGGACTTAGACTGGAGGAGGACACAGGCTGAAAGGGAGCAGCCTTCTGGGTGCTGTGTTCCCTGCATACATCCTGCCACAGTCAGGACACCAGAGATGCTGGGATCTCTTTCAGGTGGCCCAGCATCTTCCTGACCTGCGAGGCTCCCTCCAGTTCTATAGTCCACACACCCTGGAGCCACTCAAAGCACCCAGGGGAGGCCAAAGAGCAAGGATTCTGCAGGGGCATGGAAGGACCTTGCCTTTCAGGCTTGCATAATGGTATCGTGAAGGGAGAGGGGTGTAGCAGAGTGAAAGCTCAGCAGTGCTGTCACTGATATATTCCCTCTGTATATGGTTATATGAAAATTTCTGCTTTGAGAGAGAAAGAAAAAATAACCAGGAGAATACAAGTTTCTAGGCAAAACTACTTTAATTTTTGATATAATTTATAATGGAGCCTTTTTTTCCCCCTTCAATAACTCTGCAATTGTGCTGGCCAAATTCCAATATTCTGCATTCAGGCTAATTCTATTCCTCCCCCACTGGATACATTATTCTTCACTTCCCCCATAAAAACCATCATGTTGTACTGGTGAAACAAAATAGCTTCTGTGTTCTACCATGTGTTTACAAAACCGTTGCATGTCAATCTGTGGTGTGTTGCGCTGCACTGGGATCTGCTACAGTAACCAAGTGTAATCTACTCTTTTGAGTAGGGAGAGATTTGCTACCAAATGCAGCAACAACACAAAATACATTCTCCTGCTATCCTACTCTAGACAGCTTTTAAAGCATTATTGGGGTTGAGACCGAGCAGATGTGAGCTGCTGAGTTAACCACTAATTCACTGCATTACCAAGCACGTCTTTTGCCTCAACCCTTAGACTTTTTCTAATGCCAGAAGGTCTGAGCCTTCATGAAACCCAGTGTGATTAAGAGACGCTCCCTGAATGATGAAGAGAAACACCAAGGACTGCTAGGAAGTCACAGCTCTTTTTCTTTTCCCTTGCTCTGAAGTTGGCTCCCTAAAGTCTAAAATTCTCTTTTTGCCACTGATGTGGGAACGTGAGTTTCATTTCTTGAGTTCACAGCACACAGAGAGGGTGAGAAGATTGAGGAACAGTGGCAAACGTTCGAGGGGAACAGCAGCTTGGGGGGGTGCTTTCCTTAACAAGTGTTTTTGAAGGGGTGGGGAGCTGGGGAGGAGATGGGCCGTGAGCAGGAAAGCATAGTCTTGTCTCACTTCAGTAACCTTTAAATCCTGATTTCAAGCCCCATGCCTGCTTGCAAGAAACATCCCTAAATCTAAATGATTGTCAATGTTTCCTTTTAAAAGCTGTATTAGGGGCTCAGAGCTGACTCACTGTTAGGAGGTGGGGTCTCGGGGGAAGGAAAGTGAGTCGTTGAGTGTGGCCTGAAAGAGTTTGTCTCCCTCTCTGCTCCTTCCTTCTCTCAAGACTTCCTGGCCTTAGGGCTGGGGATATAGCTCAGTGGAATAAGCGCCTGCCTAGCAAGTGCAGGGTCCTGAGTTCAATCCCCAGTACCGCCAAAAAAAAAAAAAGACTTCCTGGCCACCCCGCTTGCTCCACTGTGCCCTTTCTCTGCCACGCTGCTTCTGCCTGGGAGCCACGGAAATGCACACCAAATCACAAGCCCAAGCAGAAGTCTGCTCCCTTAATGAGGTGGGTGTTGCATCTTAGTGACAAGAAAGGGCCTGCAATTGTTGCTTTTGGTTCCCATCGAAGTAACCCAAGTCTGTGGTGTTTCTGCTTTTGCTGTGTACATGTACAGTATGAAAAGGTCTTCTCTTTCTCCATGTCCACTGCTAATGCAAAGCACACGATTGTGGCAGTTATAGGGTTCATTTGGGCCACATAATTCTGGGAGGGTTAAAACGCTTGAATGATTCAGTGAAAACTAATTGACCAGATTGATTGTAAAAATACATCTCAGTTGTTCATCTTTTGGTATCTATCTATGGACGCGTAGGAGTGTTTTTCTTTACATTCTTTGCCTTATTTCTTTGCCATGATAGGGAGATTTACATTAGATTACTGTCCCTGTTACTGCTATCATTCTGTGGATGAGACACAGCCTTTTGTCCAGACTGCACTGAAGTCAGTGATTCCAGAATGGTTTCTTCACCACGATACAGGTCAAGTTGGTCTTCCATGTAATCATGTCTCCACAGGGCTGGGATGCTGTGTGTTATTTTGCAAGATGTGTTTCTGTGCACATGCTCTAGGCACATGGTGAGAATGGCCAGGTTTTTAATCCTCCAGCAGATCAGAATGCTTTTCCTCATGGTTGGAGTTCAAATGACCAGAGACTAAACAAATAAGGAAGGAATTAGGGTGCTGACTAAATTCATTGATGAAAGATTCAGTTAAATAACCAGAGAGCTGGGATGTAGTCAAAAAAGAATACCTGTTAATTTGGTAGAGGATGCAAAGGCAAAATTTGTGGCTAAAAGAAAGAAGCTCATCCAAACACTAGACAATGAGATCCAAAGCAGTCTGAGCACTGATTGTAACCATGGAAAAGATATGTTGGAGGAAGACTTGGCTTTGAAGCTTAGACTGGTCATTTACTAGCTATGTGTTTGGGGGACAATTTCTTAACCTTTTTTCTTATATTTTATTAGTGAATGTTTGTGATACACAATGACTACTTCCATTGTGCATATTTGTACCTGACACATCTGAATTCTTTTTTATCTCCTCTTCCCCTCCCCCTCCCCTCCTCAGGGCCTTAAATTCTCTCCTCAGCCAAACAAGGTCAAGAATAGTTTTCCCAGCTCACGTTCTCTATCTCTATGACATTTATTGCTATAATGTGCATAAAGAGTTTAACATAATATTTGGGACAAGAAGTATTCCAGAAATAGAAATTATTGCTTTAGTTAAAACACCAGTGCCATTGCAGTTATGTCCTGTGAAAAGGAATGTCAGTGAGTGACCTATATACTGCTTTCCAAAAAGAGTCTAGAGAAACAAGATCCAAGAAACCAGCACGAGTGCATAGGGTGTGATTCTCATACATGGTAGCATTCAAGGTATTACACTGGGAATTTGAAATTTTATTTAAACTTTGTGAGCTCTACTATACTGATACCTCAAAAGAAGGAGGCAGAGGAGCAGTCTTCTCAAAGCAAGCATCTCTTGGTAGTTTCTAGTTTCTCAGCAATATTACTTTGACTGTTTTGGCTTAAAGTTCTCAATTTTTATGATTTTAGCGCCTTCACCTTGTAGCTAGTCTTAGGAGTCTCACTGAGTCCTTCCTTTTCATCCCCATATCCAACACACAACTGGTGTTAGCTTACCTGTGCCTCATCGTTGCTTGGTGCCTGTGGGGGCAGCCAGGAGCCCATCCCTCCCTAATCCTGAGTTCCTGTCTGTGAGGAGTCCTGTGACTCAGTCCTGAAGTCACATGATTTGAAATTGTCCCACGTGGTCATGTGTTAGGATCATTGCATGAGCTCCTCTGGCCTCGCTGGCTCCTGGAGTTGCCTGCACATCCCTTTGAGCTGCCCTGCTCCAACTCCTCTGGCCTCACTGTGAAAACACTCCAGCCCTGTCCAACAATTCCAGACATGCCAGACCATGCTTCTACTCATCATTTTGGCCAAGGCAGGAGAGTGACCGCTGGACCCAGCCTGGGTACTTAGTGACTTAATGAGACCCTGTCTTTAAAAAAATGACTAGGACAGAGGTCAGCATGGAGGCCCTTGGTTCAATCCCCAATGTCACCAAGAAAGAAAGAAAGAAAGAAAGAAAGAAAGAAAGAAAGAAAGAAAGAAGGTAATTCAGATGGCCATGGGAAAATGGACAAAAGTGATGTCCAAAGCTTTTCAGTTTGGCCATACAATCTTCCTGAAGAAAAGTTTCCTCTCTCTGTCTCTCTGTTGCTCTTTCTCTCCTAGTTTGTTGGATGTAAGCAGGTGATCCCTCAGAAACCCTGGGTTTCTGCACCGTGCAGGACTATAAAGTAGGAAGACTCTGTAAAGTAAGAAGTGTCCCTTTTTTAAAAGGAGAGCCATCCAACCCCAGCCACTTATGTTGGTTAGCTGTAGGAGTGAGAAACACACTAGTGTTTTGTTAGGCCATTTCATTTTGGGGTTTTGTTCCAAAGATATTAATAGTGCTCATATTGGCACCAGGAAAGGGGGAAGGGCTGTTGTTTGAAAGTCCTAGAAAACACGGCCTTGTCTTAGTCAGCTGCCAAACAATGACATCACTGGTACTAGGGGCAGGAAATAGGAAATAGCATGTCCTGTGCTCCACAGCAGTAAACCACTCCTTAGAACTACTGTAGTGATGTGGAAGACAGTCCTTGAGCCTACTGATCTGGTAGGTCCAGTGGGAGTAATTGGAAGAATCACAGTTGGATCTCTTGTCATTTGCTACTCAGAAAGAGACCTGTTTACAAACAGAAATGAAAAGGAAATGATTAGTTCTGAAACTTGGTGAACTAAAGCTCTGGAAAAATCAATTGCTGCTGAGTAACTGAACAATGAGATGGAGACACACACAAGGTTCCAAGGGATAAAGAACCAGTAAAACTTCTCCATTAAACAAAATGACTTAGGCCTAGAGGAAAGATCAAATTAAGATGTCGCCTTCCAGCTTATTGTTTTAGATGACCCTGGTGCACTGCCAGTATGTTGAAAGATAGAGGTATAGGGCCTCATAGAACTTGGTAATAAATCAGGTTGAGAACAATGCCTAAGAAAGAACACTGGGAGTGCTTATTTGCACATGGAACCGATTAGAAGCAAATGGACCAATGATTTGCTAACCTTTGAGAAAATTAAAAAGCCAAAGGAAGCATAATCCCACATTAAAAAAAAAATCCCACACTTTTGCACCATTTTTCACTTTAAACATCCTTTGGGCACCATCTTGTACCACTAGAAAGGAGATTCTATTCTCTCTAAGACAGTCTTGGTCTCCTGCTTCAGAATAACAGTGAAAAACTTTTAAAAACTTAACCAGGATGACAGTAAACAGCAGCAAAAGTTGCCTTTTCAATCTACAGAGGAGCAAGAACTTCTGAGAAGAGGGACTATATGATGTGCCCAGCAGGGTTTGAGGCCAGTTTTGCCCAGCAGGTTCTATGCGTCTGTTTTTTCCTTTCCCAAACAGAAGATTCCATTGTGATTCTCCCATCACAGACCACTACCCATAGGCGGTGAAGAGGCAGGTAATTTATTTTTGAGAATGCGAGTCACAGAACCATATGGAGAAGACTTCACATCACCCAGAAGTCCTGGATGTGAGTTGGACACAGTAGATGAATGAGATGAGAATTGCTTTTCATGGAAGACAGGGAAGTTTTCCAAATACCAGAGAATGAGTGAGACAGAGGTGTGGTGTCTGTAGTTGCAGACCTTGTTGAGGGCTGGCCAAGTGTGCGCCCTACTCCTTGTCTCCTCCTGGTGCAGCACTGGGCCACACTTTCTAGTTTCTCTTGAAGCTAAGGGCAGCCACACAACCTCTGCTCATGGGACATGGCAGAAAGGGACGCACACTGCTCCCGTTGGGTCCGTAAAATGAACACTGGTGTTGCCTCCTCTGTAACCCTAATGGCAGTTGCAATAGTAGGAATGTACTCCAGCACACAAAATGATCAGGAAGCCACGAGTGAGGCTGTGCCCTGAGTTCCTACTAAAAGATATGCAACCCAGAAGTGATGCCTAATCAAGAACATCCGGCTGGAGTTTTGCATGAGCAAGAAATGAACTTTACTTGTGTTAATATACTGAAATTTTGAGATGGATATAGTAGCAAACGGCTGGCCCTAACTAATGCAGGTCCTGTGTAGGAAAAGCCAGGAGAAGGGCATTACTGCTTCATACACGGTGGTTAGGAAAATCTGAGTCACAAAGTAATACTTGGCAGGCATCTGAAGAAATGGAAAGCGTGGGGATGTTGAAGGGAAGAACATTTCCAGCAGAGGGACCAGAAAGAACAAATTCTCTATGAAATGGACAAATATGCTTAGTAGAGAAGCTGTGAGTAGTCTGGAGAGAGTGGTAGGGAAGCAGAGAGCATTGTCAGTGACTTTGGAGTTTATTCTGCCAGAGAGAGGGAGCCAGAGATGTTTGAACAAAGCAACGCTTTTATCTACCATGTAGTTTAGAAACTCCTTTAGCTTCTAGGGTGTGGGGGAATTGCAGTCAAGAATAGAAGCAGGGAGCCCACTTGGGAGGGCAGTTACAGAGACCCAGGTGACAAGTGACAGGGGTGGCGGTGAAGGTGATGAAAGGGCTAGATGCTGGATGTATTTTAAAGCAGACGGGCTTTGCAAGGAAAGGGATGTCGGTTGTGAAAACAAAAACAGAAACAGGTGTGCAAACAACCCCAAGGTTTTCAGACTGAGCCACTCATAGGGTAGAACTCTAAATAGTGAAATGAGAAGGTCACAAGAAGAGTGAGTTCTGGGACAAAACCAAGAGCCAGCAGTGGACATGGTAAGTTTGATGCTGACCTTTGTTTTTAGTACCAGATCACTGCTACCTGCTCCTGTCCTTCTGGCCTGGTTGTTCTCTCTGTCTGAGAACTGCTTTCTATGCTAACTCAGCCCCCTCAATTCAAACATTCACCACCACCACCACCACCATCACCACCACCATCACCGTCACCACCATCACTGTCACCACCATCACTGTCACCACCATCACCACCATCACCATCACCACTACCATCACCTTCACCACCATCACCACCATCACCACCATGACCACCATCACCACCATCACTGTCACCACCATCACCACCATCACCACCGTCACCATCACCGTCACCACCATCACTGTCACCAACATCACCACCATCACCACCATCACCACCATCATCACCACCACTGCCACAAAATCCCAGTATTTTCATTCAGCAAGTAGACCTTCCTGTATCTAAGACTGGATGACATCTGATTCCTGAGTTCTCCCATCATAGCCTTCCCTTACTTCCTTGTTGATTGTTTCTTTCTCCTGCTGAGCTGTAAGAATTGGATTAGCAAAAACTTCCTTGGTCTTTTTTTTTTTTAAATAAAAGCACAAAAACATATTAACAAACAGACACAAATTAGCATAAGAAATAGTACAATCAAAGCTGATTTACAGATAAGGTGACATGGACTCAACAATGGTTGTTGCTTTACCTATTGATATCTTTGAAGTGTATATACATGAACACAGATACAGACATACGAAATTGGTCAAACAATTAATCATCACAACAACAGAAAAACACAAAAAACAGAAAGCAAAAGACAAAAATAAAATAAAATAAAATAAAATCCAATAATAGTTGCTGCTTTGCATATCGATATCTTCGAAGTGTGTGCTCAGGATAACACATACAGACATACAAGATTGATCGAATAACCCGTCATCAATTATTCCTTAGCATTAATTGATATAATACACTAGTAGAACCATGTTAGCCCTCCTGCACATATGTATATACATATATACATACATAGATTTTTGCTCTTTCTTTTCCCCTGCCCTTGTCCCATCTGTTATTTGTTTTTGAACAGATTGCCTTCATGTCTATTAGTTTATATTCTCACCCTTAGGTTCTTACACCAATGATACAATACGTTGCCTGCACATGTACCGCTGATTTATTTCACTTATGAGTATGGACTCCAGTTTTGACCATTTGCTTACAAAGTCCCCAAAACTGTCTTTCTTTATAGCTGAATAATATTCCATTATATAAAAATGCCACAATTTTTTAATCCAGTCTTCTGTGGATGGACACTTGGGTTGCTTCCACATTTTAGCTATTACAAATTGCGCTGCTATAAACATGGGTGCACATATATCAGAATGATATGATGTTTTCAGATCTTCTGGGAAAATA
>PVLD010003586.1:0-139942 GCA_004027595.1 Dinomys branickii | reverse complement strand
TAACAGAGGCTGGCGAGGCTGTGGAGAAATAGGGACTCTATTACACTGCTGGTGGGAATGCAGACTGGTGCAACCACTGTGGAGAGCAGTTTGGAGATTTCTCAGCAAACTAGGTCTAGAGGTTCCATTCAAACCAGCTATTCCCCTTCTGGGTATTTTCCCAGAAGATCTGAAAACATCATATCACTCTGATATATGTACACCCATGTTTATAGCAGCACGATTTGTAATAGCTAAAATGTGGAAGCAACCCAAGTGTCCATCCACAGAAGACTGGATTAAAAATCTGTGGCATTTTTATATAATGGAATATTATTCAGCTATAAAGAAAGACAGTTTTGGGGACTTTGTAGGCAAGTGGTCAAAACTGGAGTCCATACTCATATGTGAAATAAATCAGTGGTACATGTGCAGGCAACGTATTGTATCACTGGTGTAATAACCTGAGGTTGGAAATATAAACTAAGAGACATGAAAGAAATCTGTTGAAAAACAAAGAACAGATGGGACGAGGGAAAGGAGTAAAGAAACAGACAAAAATGTGTGTATGTATATATGAATATACATATATGCAGAAGGGCTAACATGGTTCTACTATTGTATGATATCACTTAAATTTGATCAATCTTGTATGTCTGTATGTGTTATCCTGAACACACACTTCGAAGATATCAGTATGCAAAGCAGCAACTATTGGTGGTTTGTTTTGTTTTGTTTTTGGCTTTGGTTTTTTGTTTTTTGTGTTTTTCTGTTTTTGAGAGGATTAATTGTCTGACCAATTTTGCATGTCTGTATCTGGGTTCATATATATATACATTTCGAAGATGTCAATAGGTAAAGCAACAACCACTGTTGAGCCCATGTCACTTTGTCTGTAGATCAGTTTTGATTGTTCTATTTTTTATGCTAATTTGTGTCTCTGTGTTAATATGTTTTTGTGCTTTTATTTTTCTAAAAAATAAAACAATAAAAAAATAAAATTCTCATCTGTAAAATGCAAATGTTCACATTTAGATAAAGTTCTAAAATTAATCTGCACTGTCAACTCCAGTATAAACTGGAGAAAATCATACCCCTTTCATGGCAAGGTATGATCCCTTACCTACGAAGAAAATATTATAAAGATGGGAAATTAAATGCTATGTATAATTTTAAAAATTATAAAATATTTATGATTTTTGAATAGAGATTATTGCTCTTATTCTGAAGGTTTTCTTTAAAATTAAGGATAATAAGCATAACAATTTATGGGTAAGTTGTCATAGAATGCTATTTTTATATTCAGAATTTTATTGAACAATTACATATAATGTGATATTTATGAGGAAAATGATGTCATTTATATGATAACTAAGAATATATAATAAAGAATTTACTAAAAATGTACAGCATATATGTGAAACTTAATATGCTATTGATAACAAAGAACACTTATATAGAATGTCTCTCTCTCACAAAGTTTACATTTTCTCTGCACTGCACTCTTAGATTTGTAAGTACATTGGAAACCTTACCAGCTCTCCTCTGTTTCTCTCCTAACCAAATGGCAATAATGCAAGGATACACTTGCGGGTCTGACAGATGAGCTGAGAAGCCAATCACTCATAGTTCTGCTGGGTGGAAATCAGACAAGCAGAAAATGTGTGGGCTATCACAAGTTCTTCTGGGTGGAAGACAGCCAAAGGGGGCTTCCAGGTTCCATGGTAACCTACGTTGACCCAAGGCAGTGTGAATGTTCTGGAAAGATTGGAGAGAAACCAGGCTATCTAGGTATCTGTGTTGACAATTCCAACATTGCACCTGGGTGACACTGGTGAAAGGTAGAGAAGACAATAATCAGTCTTAAATTTGCATTTGTTCCTCAGCTTAAACATAGATCTACAAGCATGTCAGAAAACATGCTAACTTGATGTATATTATAACCTCTCTCCAATCAAAATTATAAACTGAAGGACTGATACCCTCAAAAATTTAAGACTCTGATTTTATTTACAGAATCAAGAACTAAAATTTATAAACACTATATGAAAGTCAGACTTCCCAGATGAAGTTCATGAAAACTGTTAAATTACAAAACAACCAGAACAGCAATGGGAGCCACAGAAACCCCAAGAGAATGCTATAATTCAGAGTTGTTACCATATGTTGCCTAAAATGCCAAATAAAAATTCTAACACTCACAAGGAAGCAAACTAGTGGGATCCATATAAAAAGATCAATAGAATATGATTGTGTTGCCTTGGTTGATGCAAAATCCCATACCATCTATTATTAATAGATTTAAGGAACTAATGATCATACTTAATGGCAGTATGGGGGCATTATACATGGAAACTGTCAAGGTGAAAATTATAATAGCTGACATAAAAAATTCACTAGGGGGATCCAATAGCTGGGAAAATCAGAACAATGAACACACTTGAAAACATTGCTAGAGATCATCTGTTATAAAAAGAAATAAAAATATTGAAGGCAAATGAACAGAACCTCAGTAACTTGTGAACCCCTGTTCATGCATAACAAATTCATATGGGGATCCAGAAGGACAAAGAGCTCTTTAGAGAAAGAGATGGAAATAACAAGAAGAAATTATCCACATAAAGGACTGAAATTAGACATTCCCTATGATCCAGCTGTCCCTCTGTTACGTTCCTCCCCCAAAGAGTTTGAGATGTCATACTACAACGACACATACTACAACACACTCCGATGATTATTGTAGCACAATTCCTAGTAGCTGAATCTTAGAAGCAACCTGTACAACCATCAACAGATGATTGGATAAAGAAAATGTGGTATCTATGTGTAATGGAATACTACTCAGCTGAGTGACAAATTTGAGACATCTATAGGAAAATGGATGCACTTGGCAAATAATGTTGAGTGACATAAATCGGATACACAAGCTGAAAATACTGTATGATATCTCTGATTTTTTTAAAATTTTATTTTAAAGACAAAAGAATGGAGACACATAAACCAGAATAACAAAAGAACAATACAAGAAATACAAAACTATACAGAAGATAGTAGGGAATTAGCATTGGATGCTGTATTACATAATGTTGTCTTCTCATTTGTTAACACAAAAACAATAAAGAAAATACAAAATTATAGAGAAGATAGTAGAGAATTAACACCGATGCTGTATGACATAATGTTATTTTCACTTTTGTTACTCAGTTATACAGACCATGGCTTGTTCGATTAATCAGTTTTCTCCACCCTCATCTCCATTGTTCTACCACCCAATCAGTCATCTTCCCTCTGATAATAACTGTACTTTTGGTTTATTTACTCCCTCGGACTCTCACATTGGGAAGAGACATGGCTGCTTCAAATTATTCTGCAACAAATATAGGTGTACACAAATTGCTATGGCAGGAGGTGGAAAAGCACCCATCCTCAAAGACTGTAGATAGGCAGGGAACCGGGTTCACAATTGTCAAGTCCCCATTGACATGCCCTCAAGGCCATCGGGGAGTCCAGTTGAGTCAGAAGGGTTACCCAGTGAACTGCCAGGCATCCCCTCAATACAACACATCTGGAGGCCTGGTTGAGTCCTCAGGGTGGCCCCAGCGGACCGCCGGGCTCCTCCCCACTGAGGTGCTCCTGGGGTACTGGTCACATCCATGGGATTGCCCCACAGACCACCAGGCCCCACCTCATGACCTTATGTCTGTTCCCTACCCCTTGCTACTTGGCAGTGGGCATACTTAAGATGCTGGGCACAAGTGGCATGAGGTCTCCCCCACCTGTGCTCACTGTGGTAGCCCAGAGTATATACTAAGTTTAGTTATTAGTTCTAGAAGTGAATTGGAGGATTTTCTCAGATCCGCTATGTAGAGTATGTCGTTGTCTTTCAGATTCCAGGACTGCTGCTTTTCGTGTGATTTGTTGTGGGTTCATACAAGGTTCATATATGCAAGCAGTATGAAGTCCCTCTTGGTGCTAATATTAGTAGTTCAGGATGAGTCCTGAAGCCCATGCACTCAGCCCATTGCTGTCAGGAACACATATTGAGTACTTGGGTCACCAAGACTCAAGGTGCTCAGAGAGGGAGTTCAGGGTGGGAGCTAAAGCCCAGTAACTCAGCTAGTGCTTCCTGCTTGGTGTTGGAGTGAGAAGGGTGTGGGGCCATGTGGTCCACCTCCATATGCAGCCCTCTCTTACTGTTGTGCTCCAGTTCCCATTTGTCCTTTGGGTGGATCCCTGGGAATTGCTGTGGCCCTGTGGTCACTGCTGCTGCTCTCTGCTGGTAGTTGCTCACACAGTGGAGAGGTAGGAGGCCATAGCCTCGGGGCAGGCATAGAGCTGGGTGTGCTGGGCTGTGTACTGGTTGCTTTGACTCTGCCTTGCCTCCAGGCACTGATTAGAAAGGTTGCTGCAGAGTGGGGATTCTGTTTTATTGGCTGTTGTAACTTCTCATCCTCATAGTGGGTTCAACAACATCTCCTGACTGCTGTTGCCTCTTTTCTGGGCTGTGCTTTCTCTGCTCCAGTCCTGGGCCAGCTCTCAGATATATACTTTCCCCTGGCCAAATCAGGAGGCTCTCATGAGCACGGGCCTCCAAAGCTGAAGCTGTGAGTGCTGGAATAAGGGAGCATGCTAAGGGTGTATTTGGAGCAGTGACTCCCTCCTTCTCTGCCTCCTCTTCCTCCAACTGCACCATGGCAGCCCTCCAAGGCTTTCCTCCAAGAGAGGCCCTGTTTGCTCTTTCTGAGGGCTTCAGTTCTCATTTCAGATCCTTCCTGGGTCCAGGGTACCCATTTCTCTCCTTCCTGTCTTTCTCATGTTGCTATATTCCAGTGTTTGGGTGGCGATCCTCCGGGAGGATCTTTCTTTGATGCTTACCCAGTTGCCATCTTCCTGGAAGAAAAAGGTATCTCTGATTTGAGTTAAGTAAATTATAAATAAGAGAACAATAAAAGATAGATACAAGTGGACAAAGAGATAGATCTCTTTCAATAGGGAAATGATCCAAGGGAATAAGGGCAAGGGGTGAAGAAGAGGGGAAGTAGAAATAAATAGAATAATGATATGCCACCTAAAGGAACCTAATAACCCCAATCTATCTACAGATTATATGACATAACCTGAGTTAAGATTAATAAAGTTAACAAGAATGAAAATTGCAGTTTGGAAATTAGAGGCAGAGGGAAGGAGGGGAGAGAAGGGGGAGGGGATGACCAAAGAGAAGAAACAAGCTATAGTATGTACATGTACCCACTCCCCAGGATGACAATTTTTAATTTAAAAAAAATTATGCATACAAGAGTTCCACAGTTAAAGAAAAGTATTAATCTGTAGGCCAAAGGAACTTAGCAAAGGACATTAAAATAGATCCACACCAGAACACATTGTAACTGACTAATGGAATCCAAAGTTAAACAGAAAAATCTTTAAAATAGCAACACAGCCTGAGCAGGGGAAATGCACCCCCTTGGCTGACTTCTCGTGAAAATACATGAGGGCCAGAGAAACAAAATGATATTCATAGTGCTAAAGGTAGGAATGTGGAATCTTCAAACCCCTATTTTATACTCAACACATGTAGTTTTCAAATAAAGACCTAGGTAACCAATCAGAAATATATCAGTACTGAAACATAGAGTGCTTTGTACACTAGGAACAAGTGCATATTTTTAGTCCTAGCTTTTTGGCTCAATTGCTTAATTTTTTGTGTGTGTTTGTTTGGTATCAGGAATTAAACTCAGGACCTCAAACTTGCCAGGCAGGTGCTGTGCCACTGATTGATACCCTTAGCCCTCCACTTATTTCTTTAAATTTTTATTCCTTATTAGTACCTGTTTGCAGTACATAAAGATGACATTCTTTGTTAGGAATTGGTACATGTAAGTAACACCTCACAATTCTTTTATCATCCCCTTTCCCTCTGCTTCTCTTTGCCTCACCTCTTGATCCTCTTCTCATTTGAAAAAGATCTATCTCCTTATTTATTATTATCTATGTTTAATTTTGCTCTTCATTTATATTTTGTGTTTCTCCCATAAGATAAATATGTGATCTTTATCACTGTGTATCTGATTTATTTCACTTACAGTTATGGTCTTGAGGTACATCCACTTCCCAGCAATGACTCAAGTTCATCCTTTTTTATGACACAGCAGGACTCTACTGCATGTAAACCCCATATCTTCTTTATCTATCCACCTGTTGGTGGACATATAAACTACTTTAAAATTTAGTTATGAATTGTGATGTCATAAACATAGGTGTGCATGTATCTCTGTAATATGATGTTTTTAACTCTTTCAGGAGGATACCTAGAAGGGAAATAGCTGGGTCAAATAGAATTTCTAGTTTTGGGGGAGTATTTCTTTTTAAAGAGAAAAGAACAAAAACATATTAACAAACACACATACATTTACAAAAGAAAACAAAAACAATAAAAGCAATACAGAATTTCAGACAAGGTGATAGGATATTAATAATGGTTGTATTATATATTGATATCTTCAAATTGGTTACTCAGACAAATATAGATATGTAAGATTGATCAAACAATTAATTATTAACTGTTCCTTCCAATAAAGCAATAAAAATCAATAGTACAACTATGTTAGCTCTCCTGAGTATACATATATACATATTTATCCTCATCTTTCTCTTCTCATTTCCCTCGTCCCAGTTGTTATTTCCTTTTGAGCAGTTTCCTTCCCTTTCACAATATCTATTGTACCTCCTAGATTTTATTTACTCTTTCAGGTTCTTACACTAGTGAGATAATATGGTTTATACATGAGAGTCTAACTTATTTTGCTTATGAGTATGGTCTCTAGTTGTGTCCATTTTCCTATAAAAGCTTCTAGTTTATCTTTCTTTATAGCTGAGTAATATTCCATTATATAAAAATATTCACAACTTTTCTATCCATTCATCATTTGATGAGCATTTGGGTTGCTTCCATGATTTAGCTATTACAAATTGCACTACTATAAATATGGGCTCACATATACTGCTGTGATATGACGTTTTCATTTCTTCTGGGAAAATGCTCAAAAGGGAAATATCTGGGTTAAGTGGGACCTCTAGTCCTAGTTTACCAAGGAATCTTCAAACTGATTTCCAAAGTGGTTTCACCAGACTGCATTCCCACCACCCATGGAGAAGGTTTCCTTTTTCTCCACAGCCTCATCAGCATTTGTTATTGATTTCTTAATGATAGCCGTTCTTACTGAGGTGAGATGGAATCTCAATGGTTTTTTAATTTGCATTTCTCAAATGACTGATGAAATTGAACATTTTCTCATGTATTTATTTGCCATTTGTATTTCTTTATCTGAGAAGTATGTATTAATCTCAGATGCCTATTTTTCTATTGGGGCTTTGAATTGGGGGGGAGTGATGTATTTTAATCCTTTATATGTGATAGATAGAAGCCTTTTGTCCAAGGGACAAGGCTAAAATTTTTTTCCCAATTTGTGCGTTTTTTTTTTTAACTCAGCTGGTTGTTTCTTTAGATGTGCAAAAAACTTTTCATTTTGTCATTTTCAGAGATGCAGAGGTTCCCTGGAGCTCAGCCTCACTCTCAGAATGATGTCATAGTAGTGGGGCAAGGACCCAAAGGTCCCCAGTCTTCAGTGTGACTCCCTCGATAGTGTGTGTGCGTGTGTGTGCAGGTGGCGTGCGATCCTCAGTGCTCCCACAGCTGTCTGTGGCTCACCTTGGTTCTCAATGATGGATTCCCAAACCTGCCTGGGTTTTAGCCTTGTTTCCACTGGGGTGTAATAGTGGGTGGGTCGTGGTCACTGGGGCTCCATACACTGCCACAACTCCACCCACAGTCACTGAGGCCCCTGAAACTGTCTGAGTTTTAGCTTAGCTCCCCTGAGGGTGCTGGGAGAGAGAAGGAGGGGAACCTAAGGCCCTTGAGATTGCGTGGGGCTCCCCTTGGCTCCCAAGCTGGTGGGGCAGAGGTGGACAGCTCACCAGAGTTCTTGAAGCTGTCCAATGTTCAGCTCAGCTCCAATTGGGGAGGGGAGTAGGGGAGGGACAGGGACTAGACTCCAGGCCCTAAAGCTGTCCAGGTTTCTGGCTCCCAAGCTTGTGTATGAAGTAGAGGCTGACTTTGTGTGTTATTGTTTGTTGCCCTTTGTCCTTGAACAAGTTACTTAGGTCTCTTAGTTTCACTTGGTTTTCACACTTATAAAACATGTGAAATTTTATCTTGCCTTCTTACATCATAAGAGAGTTGTATATGTGGATCCCCTTCACACGTATACACACATAGTATATATATGTTTATCCACACACACATTCACACATCTGTATTTATTTTATATGTGATGTTTTCATTATTGGATTAATAACCCTTAGTTATTGCTGATCAGGCCTGCAATCTCCCAAATGAATGGATGGTGAAAGGTTAAATAAATGAGACAATTGAAATGATTTCAGGGATCCAGGAGGGTCTAACTTTCTTACTGAATTTGAGGTTCTCTGGGTTAAGACAAAGACTTCTCTGGGTAGCCCACATTTATTAGGTCTTCAAAGAAGGAGGATACTCAAGAAAATGTGGGAATCTGTCTTTGTTCTTATGAGCCTTAAGCAACTTTCTGTCACTACATTTCTCTAAGTTCATCTTCAACTTTATAGAACCTGCCTCAGTCATTTTTCTAAGGAATCTATTATCATTTCAGAGGAGCATAATATTTAGGAACAAAACCTTGGTTGCTATATGTGCTTAAAAGTCCTGGGTGTAGATACTCTCCAGCTCTTTTGGTGGAGAGACCCAGGGAAACACACTATGCACACTTGTACCTGCTCACACCTCCACTGATTTCTATATTTGCTTTGATTGAAAACAAAGCATTCACACGATAATTTGTACGCTGCAACACCATACATTGCGTTCTCCTTCTCTCACATCCTAGTTATACCTTCCCTCTGAAACAATGAGAAACTTGACTTGCAATATCCTGAAGTGTTACCTCGTTTAATCAGTCCAGCCTGTGTGTGCTGAGTCTCCTGCTTAGCAATTATTAGTCTTTCCTTAAACATCTCTTTCTCATCTGGTCAGTCTCCAACACCCTACCCTGGGAAGTTGCCAGTAGTGCCCCACAGAGGTTTCCTCTTACCTCTTGGGCTGTAATCTCCCTCCTGGGGCTGCCACCTCTGGTGCCCCAAGTAGGACCTTCTTCAATTCACTTCCAGCTCTGTGTCCAGTCACCTTGCAGGCGTGCCTTGGGAGAATGGCCAAGGGCAGAGCATGGGACTCCCTTCCAAACTGCTATGAGTCTGAGCAGGCAAAGAACAGATGTGTCTGAATACAATGAGATGCTATTCATCCGTGGAAAGAAGGAAACCACCTCATGTAACAACAGGGTTCATGGACCCTGAGGGTATGAATTGCAACAAGCCAGTGACGGGTGCGCAAATACTGCTTGATTCCACTCACATAAGGTACCTAAAACCGTTAAACTCATAAAGAGTGGAAATGGGTAAGGGGAAATGGAGAGTTACCACGCAATGGGTATCAGCTTTTGTTTAATGAGATGAATAAGCTTTTTGCTATGTAACAGTGTGCTGATAACAATATCATATTGTACAATTACAAATTCATAAGAGAGTCGATCTCGTGTCAAATTGACTTACTAAATAAGTAAAGCTAAGAAAGTAAAGCAACAGCCCTGCTGTCTTCTCACCGATGGCTCTCCCAGCCCTTCACCACTGCTCCCCACCATACCTGAGGGTCCTCCCCTGGCATGGCACCTGTGGTCTCCCAGGCTGGGAACCCCTTGCAGAGAATGCTTGGGAGACACAAGCCAATGGATTGTCTGTGTCTTCTTGAGATTCTGCTGTGTCATTGTTTCTATGACTTCCTGAGAGGAGTGACATGGTTGTCTTCATCAAAAGGCCAGTCAGAAAATAAATAACAGACATTGGGAGAAAACAGTCACTAATGTTTATAAATACCATTGGCCTCATATTTTAACACCTTTGTATCCCAACTCTATGAGATAGGAGTGACAGATTTTACACGCAAGGGAACAGACAGGGAGTGCTTCCCAGGTTTCACTGCGTGTGTGCAGTAGAACTGTGACAGACAACCAGGTGAGCCTGATGGCAAAGGTCTCGCCCTTTGCATTATACTTTTAAGCTCCCTAGGCTTGGATTTCTGCAGCCTGCAGATTTTCATCTCCAAATTAACTCTCCAGGGTCCACATCTTTGATGAAGTCAGTGCCAATTTCTTCTCTGCCTACAGAATGGGGCTGGACTCATATGTAATGTATTCTTGTAAGGCACCTTCTGGAAGAGTTTCTACAAAGGACAATGTGATGTAAATGTAAATCACGAGGATTACTAATGGCTGGAACTCAGACAATGTGAAGGGTGGCATTATTCATGGAGATGGGTGGTTATCAACCCAGGACCAGAGGAGATTTCTGAAACATTGAAGACTTACATGCTTTTCCTTGAACATATCTGTCAATTGGACACTTAGATTACAGCAATTAATGACAACTTGCACTGTTTAAGAAGAGAGATAGAAAACATTTTTTTTTCCTCCATAACATGAATTCTTGGTCCCTATGAAACCTCATGAATGGCCTCCAGCAGATATTTTTAAATCTTTTCATGCTATTTTTTTAGTAATGTCCAATCTGTGTCATGTACTCTCTTCCTCTGTCTATGGCTTAGCAAAAATGTAGTGTCAGCTCAGCTAGGTACAGCAGACTTTTTACGCCTCTGTTTTCCTAGGGCTTGAGTTCCAGAGCACATGATTTTTTCTTTTCTTATATCCAGTTGCAGTTACCGATTTCAACAATCCTGCTTCTGTGAAAGGCTCAGTGTCTTCTAAATTTGAAAACTGATACTGATTGACACAAAAGGGCTAAAATGTATGGATTGTTAATTATTTTACATACAGAAAATGAAATGTTCTCTAAGCTTCTGAGTAGCCCCAGTCATATAAAGAAGCAACATTTTCAGCTCCCAGACATTGTGTTCAATAAGGATAAATTCAGGAAAGGATCTTAGTTGAAAATTTTAGTATGATCAACTCAAACCATCTAAGAGTTCTCACCTTAAACAGCTCTGAAAACTGCTGGTTTGACTCCTATCCCTGCCCAGGTGTATTTTCTGCTTTCCTGTCTGAAGCATCATTCTCTCCTGTGAATGGTCAGCTCCTGCCTGATCTTGAAAACTGGGACACTCATAAACTCTATTCCTGTCCTAGGCACTACAGGTAAGTCTCAAGCTTCATTCTTTTCACACGCCTATCACAGAGCTTACAAATTAACTGAATTACCAGATGCTGGTCTATCTCTACAGGGAATAGTGGGAACAAACCCAGCCCAAGTAGTTTCTCTTACAAATTCTTCACTTCTTATTTAAAATATTAATTGAGCATTAACTATGATACAGAAAAGACAGCAATCCTTTCCCATGACAAGGCTGATGAAGTAGACAGGGTTCTGAATGTGCAGGCCCCTCCAGTCCCTGTGCAAGGGACAGATGCTTTCCTCATCTGACATACAAGGGAAGCCACCTTGTAAAGCAGAACTATGAAAACATGGTAGTCTTCTTGTACAACAAGAGTTCACAACACAAGCCTCCACAGGCCTCTGGACCTCATGGATTATAGGGTTCAAGTATCTGGAAAATCTCTACCACAATCGCCCTCCTCAAGAGGGTGGCACTGTGAAAGGAGAAATATTTTTGAGAGAGAAAGGATGGTGAGGTCAAAGTGACTGATACTAGCAAACAGTTGTGTGTGTAGGAGAGAAGAATGACCTCATTCACTGGGTAGACATAACTGAGGAGGAGGATCCTGGGAGCTGTTTTCCATCTACAAGCACCTCCACATGAAGAGCTGTCTGAGTCTTCAGCCATCAGCCCTTTCGGGTTGTAGTGTTGAGGTTTAATGCCGGGGAGGGCCTGATCATTGCCACTGAGGTTCCCTGCGGGGGAGGGAATGGTGTGTGGAGAGCAGATCCTATGCAGTAACAGTGAAACCTTTCCTTGGTATTCTTCCTCATGAGGTTACTTTCTCTCTCTGACTTCACAGCAGTGTATGTTTTTAATTGCACTTTCATTGCAATTTTTTGGAAAATATCCTGTCTCATGCATGTGTTGAATCTCCTTTGACTTTAGAATTTTTAAATTTTGATTTTGAAGTTACTATATTTGCAAAAGAATTGAAAATAATAGTATCCTCATTTACTTCTCAGTTTCACTATATCGCAACATTTTGCAGTTATTAAAGCTACAAAATTAAGATGTGCATAATGCCATTAATTTTATTCACCAGTTTCCAATGACCACTCTGCACATACTGTGTAGTCTTGTGTGTGATACGTGCCTCAGCTGGCAAGAACTGCCACAGCAGTACTGCAGACTGGGTGACTTAAATGGCAGAAATGCATTTTCTCAAGTTCTGCAGGCTGGAAGTCTGAAACCATGGTAGCACTGGCATTTTGGTTTGGGGGTCCCCTTCCTTGGCTGGCGGATGGCCACCTTCTCCCTGTGTCTTTGAACATCTTCCCTCAGTATACACTCACTTTCTAAGTTCCATTCTCAGAGGGACATTAGGCATATTGGGTGAAGTTCCCTCCTACAAATTCATTTTACTATGACCACTTCTTTAAAGACCTTATCTCCAAATACAGCCACATTGTGAAATAGTGGGGCTTAGGCTTCACCATATGGCACTTACAGGGACACAGTACAACCCTTGACACGGTTTTCCTTCATCCCCACATCCATGGTCCTCTCTGATCTTTGACTGTTTCTTAATTTTTTGTGCTTTGTTTTTATGATCTTGGAGGTTTTGAGGGGTACAGGCCAGGGATTATACAGCATATTTCTAAGTCTATGTACGTTTTATATTTTGCTCTGATAGCTCTTAGGTATTCAGTTTTTGGAGAGAATAACTTGGAGGTGAAGTACTTCCCTGTCACATAACTGTGGAATGGAATGCGCTTGATTTATGACCTTGAACATGCTCACTAAGTTGAAGCAGCATCTCCCAGGGCTCTCCACTGGTAAATTCCTATTTTTACCTTTCTTTAATATGTTTGTTAAAATAAGTCACTAAGTCCAGGCCACAGCTAAGAGAAGAGAACTAAGTAGGCTCCATTGGGTGGAGGGAGGAGTGGCAAATCATATGTGAACTAATGTTAAAGCAACTGTAGTAATTAATCAATATTAATGGGACAGATTTTGAAGCTATGCAACTATTCTGTTTCCTGATACATTTCACCTTTATTTATATTTTTTATACTAGTTATTGACTGTCTTGAAAGAAGACAAGATTAATTATATGCCTACTTGTATACCTGCAAGTCTCTGGAGATTTATTGTCAGTTGTCAGACTTGGGTTTATCTTGTTGGAATGTCATAACCCTACCAACCCTTTGCCCACTTAGTGCAAGCTTTCTCCTTACATAAAACTCATATATCTTCTAGGAAGTATGCTACCGCTGACTGTGTCCTGTGACTTCTGGCTCACAACTCAGCATAGAAGTGGCTCTCTCTCCTTCAAGGAACCAAAGGATTAATATACTGTATGTCTTGGTTACTTTTTCTCATTGCTCAGACAAAATACCAAATGCCCAAAGTTAGGGAAGGAGAGGTTTATGTAGCTTACAGTTCCTGTAGGTTTCAGTCTATAATCAGCTGATTCCAAGGCAAAGTGGCAGGGCACAAGGACAACACTGCAAGGTGGAACGACACAGCAGAAGCATCAAGAGCAAAAAGTGTGGGGGAGAGCAAGCCACTTTTCCCTCCTTATATTGTGAGCAGGCTACCCCCACCCAGGGGCCATGTAGCACTCCCACCGTCTCCATGCCATCTTCCTGCACAGGCTTAGAATGTACACAAAGTAAGTACCCTGGCTTCCTGCTCAGTCACTTAGTTAACCTTCTAAACTTCTTCAATTGACACAACGATGGAACTGCCAAGTCATTTAGCCAAGCCTCTAGATTCCTCAGGTTGACACAAGGTATCAACCATAAAACCATGTCTTTGTTGGCATCACCTGGATGTTCTAACTGAACCTCTCCTGGGAGGCAGAAGCAGAAGCAGAAGCAGAAGTGAAGAGCAATGGCCATGAGAGGAACTGAATTGTAGGTGGGTTGCCAGACAAGCACACTGGTTTCCACAGCCCCAAAACACAGAACATAGCAATTCTCAGGGAACTTTCATCAACATTAGAAGTCCTGGTTTTACTAGCTGTGCTCTTTAGAGAACTTATTTTTCTAGGCACTAAGGATGCCTAGAAAAGATACTAAAGCACAGTGACAAGTATAGACTTGAAGTGAATTTAAACTGGGGATGACTGGAATATACTATCTTTGCAAACATACCCTTCAAAGACACCTCCATAAGATGCCACATTAAAAATCATCAGCTGGCTGCTCAGGACAGGCATCCAGGTGAAGGAACACTACAGACGGCTTTGTGCGCCGAAGACAGAACTCTGTTATACCACAGTGAAAACCACACAGCAGGTGATGGGGCACTGAATGTCCTTGGGTGTCAGGACAACTCCTTCCCTAAGTGGGCCAGGAAATAGCAACACACCCAGGATCTTGCTTTCTTTCTCTGTACCCTAGGTAATTATATGTTTTCCACCAGGTATTTTATAAGCTACAGCGTCTTTCTCACTCATATATTCATTTATTACAGAAATGTATGTTAAGTGTAGTTGTGCTAGGAGTCATTCAGAAATGAAGACACAATGATGAGAAAGTTATATGTGGCCTCTGTCCTCTTAGAAAAAAGAATTAGTTCCTAGGACCTCAGATTTCCACTTTGTGCCTGGTTTATATTCTAATTTTAGGTGGTACTTCTCCAGGTAGATGATCATTTCAATAAATTTGAATATTCTAATTTTTCTCTTCAAAGTCACCTTATTTTCAACATACTAGGGATCCTTCCATTTAACCTCTCTGTATTCTGCTTGAAAAGCATCATGAATAATCTGTTTGAGATATTCAAGGTTGGATTCAATTTGTATAGGACCTAAAGCATATGCAACTTGGAGCAATCTCTTTAAAAGGAAGAATGCAAAATTAGGTATTAAATAGAATATGTACACAGAATAAGGACAAAAATCAGACTTTTGTCAGCATCTTAGGTATATACGGGCACATTTTATTTGAGATTTCTTTGGACAATTAGTCAGAAATGCTTACATAGAAATGCAACCTGAATTTTCCCCAAATACTCTATCCCTGTTGATTGCTGGTAGCCCTCCCAGGAACCCATTCATTAGAGAAGTTTTGCAATCTAAGGCTCAGTACCTTTGCATGAGAACTGCCCTGGCACTGGACGCTGCTGGGGCAGAACTCAGGGCTGGAGCGATGATTAAAAATAAGCTATGATTCTGTCTGACCTGAGAAATAATATAGCCAGGCCTCCAGAGCTGCATATAAGAGAAGTAAAAGTGAAGTTTTGAATGAGAAGCCAAAAATGGCATAAATGAAGCCAGGCATGGTGGTGCACACCTGTAATCCCGGCACTCTGGGAGGCTGAGGCAGGAGGATTGCAGGGTGGAGCCCAGTCTGGGCAACTTAGGGAATTGGGGAGACTCTCTCAAGTAGAAAGTTTAGGAAAATGGTGTGGGGGGGCTGGGGGTGTATCTTTGTACAGAGGCATTAGGTTTAATCTGTAATACCACACATGAAAAGGGGATAATGGTGTGTACGTACCAGGGATCACAATGTCTGGGAAACAGGCAATGGGGAAATGATACTGTACATAGAGGTAAAATGTAAAAAGGAAAACAATCATGACAGTATGCAGAAGGGGCCAGGACCAAGGAAAAAGAAATCAGAACGCATGTGCCTGACGAGCGCTGTCCCCAAACCTCAGGGCAGCCCTTGTACCTGCGGCTTGGACCTGTAGCAGCACTACAGGGCCCAGTGGTTAGCTGGGGCAGATGGGGCAGCAGAGCATTTGGTTTCAGCAGGAGTCAAACAGAGAGGTCAGAGCGGTCAGAGACATTATGAGAGCCATTCTAGAAATGGACCAGAAAACCTTTAGGCTCTGACTTACTGCGTTTGGGCACCACCTGTCACATGGTGAGGGACACAGACCTGTTCTGCTAAAACTGCTTCCAGGAAAATCTGCCTCTTCACACAAGCAGGAAGCCATATCCTCCTGCTGGGAAACAATGTTTTTCAGCCTGACTCAAGAAATATCTTTTAGAGTCAGTACACTATTTCAAAATGTCCTGGGAGAGAAAAGCACTCCTTCAATATTGACTGTCAAAGTTTGGTGTCAGGAAAGTAAAGCATTCATATTGAATGTGAGTGGTTTTATCGTCTTGGGGAAAAATATACATTCTGTTTGAATACAAACAGTAAAACATCCACAAGGGGGGATGCGGACTGAGGAAAAAAGTGTCAGAGTTTTGAAGGGACAGCTAAGTTGGAACCATGTTTTGTAACAAAGGGAAGAAAATTCTGAAATTTGAGCACGGTTAAGAGAAGGAGACAGGGGAAATAAGCACAGGAAAATGACTACAGGTGAAGGATGTATGTGGACTCCCAAGAAAAGCCAGTCACTGGAGAACATTTCTGTGTCAGCAAAAGGCTGGTAATTTATTGGCAACGATATCTAACATTAAATGCAAACACACTTGTCCTCTTTGCCCATCTGTCACCTCAAATTATGAAAGCAAACCACACCCTACATCCTGGTAGCCCCAAATGAGCCATGCTGATGTGACCTGGGTGCAACACTATCCCGGAACATGGCTCAAAGGTCAGGCAGAAAATAATGGAGTGGCTGAGGGTTGAAACTGTTCAAACGAATTATTCACTGCTTTTCCATCAAAACGTCATAGGATTTGGGGGAAATTCTGTGCCTCCTGAACTGTAGAATACTAAAGGAGAGTGAAGAATTGTCCCTAGAGGCTCAAGGACATGCGGTTTCTCCACGCTGAAGAGGTCTCAGGTTCTCACAGAAGAGTTATGTTGAGAAAATCACTTTTGTGTGAGGCTTAGAATTTTAACTCTACACTGAGGGCTTAGATAAGACAAATTCATTTCTAGCATCTGCTAAAGTTGTCTTTTTTATCAATGCAATAAAACTCAGGTTTCCCCCTCCCCATGTGCATTTAAAAAAACAAAACAACTAAGAGCGTGAGGATGTTTGCTTTTCAATCATTCTCTGGAATTATCCTCAGCAGCCACTACAATTTGATTCCCATATGGCAGGTTTGGGTCGCACAAAACTATCCGGTGATAGGTACAGTTCTTACTTGATTAATAGTATTTTTGAATATTATGAGTGTTTACACATATGCTTGCATTATTTCAGGTAAATGTTAGTATATTGAATTTGAAAGGACATCATATTTAGTTTATCAAGAAGAACTTGAATTTTAATAGTTGTTATTAACTTCTAATATTTAGGTTATTACAGAGAAAATACTGATGAGCATAATTTTTGCTCAAATTGAGGTTATTTTGCAGGAAGTGATCAGACTTGTAATAGGAAAACTGACAAAATACATGTTAAATATATTGTGGTTCATTAATTGTAATGATGAATGACATTAGCTAACATCGTCTGGTATGTACTTTTATAAGTGTACTAAATCATTTTATTGTCCTGTCTGAGACCTACAGCCATTAAATAGCTTACCCAAATTGAATTAATTCATTCCAGAGTATTATTTTAGATTATCAGACTATAACAATTTCATAAAACGCAATGTTATGCAGCATGTACAAACTGAAATGCAGATGCATATTTCCTGAAGTATAAGTACTTTCATACTAAACCAGAGATAGTGCATTTGCATGCAATTTATGTAGAGATAAATATATACCTGTATGTGTACATATAGTAATCATATATATAGAATATTTCATAAAATCTTATTGTAATCGCTGGTGGTAATCTTAACCTTCCTTTATATATAGTCAGCAAATAATATTACTCAAAAGTTCAATTTTATGAAAAAATTATCCTTTTGCCTCACTCTTGGGTAAATTTTTTTAAATAATATGTCTGATTATTTTTCAAGTTTTTCAAAACATGGAAATTCCCTGCATTTAATTCTGTGCTTATCTTCTGATGTGTACTGTCACAGGCACCTCTACATTACCACTTCTTAACTTCACAAGTTGTGAATTTTTAAATTCATCCTCAGGTTCATGTAGCCTCAGTGACCTGCTGTCCCAGTTTCCTGGGTGCAGGGCACTCCAGGGCCACAGGACTTCAGTTCTGCTGATGCGCACAACCACAGCCAAACTGGGACAAGGAATTGCCCAAGCAAAATTTGCTCAGCTGAACAAAAGAGTCCTGTGTTGTATACAAAGAGGGAAAAATAAAGCCATGTATTGAGAGAAAAAAAGTGAAAAGGAGGGAGAGGTCAGGGAAGAAGTAACTAAGAAGGAAGGTCGCACAGAGGCTACAGATACCAGAGGAAATGCATGTATGTACATTTAAAAGGATATATTTACACATATTTCTAATAATATTTAGGAGAGAAGTAGGAAAAATAGTGGCTCTATAATAGCTCTATAATCTGTGGCAATCGGGAATGATTTCTGAGCCTTGATTTTCTTATTTGTGTAGTAACTATGATGATATCTTCCTCAGCATTGTCACAAATATTTAATGTATGTGAATTAATTATTATAAGATTATAACATTTTAAAAAAGGTATTTGATTTTCAAGTACTTTATCTAAAACCAAAGTAAACCAAGTCCAGCCCATACTGCCTCTTGTGAAAGACAAAGAATAGTCCCTCAGCTCCAGACCTCTGGCACTTGCCTTCCCTTGTTTGGATACCATGTGAAACCCATGATGGAAAGAAGATGTGACATCGTGGAAAAGGCCAACTTTGTTCCTGTGATGTCACCGTGGCTTCCTACTCCATGATGCCTGTGCAGTGTTGGCTGGGATCTTCCCCTGGGAGCTCCTAGACCTCTCACCCTTCCAAGGTGGCCTCAGCTGACCATGCATGAAGCCCTGGGCCAAGCAGATGCTCTGACAAAAGCTTTCTAGACCTTGAGGAAGCTTCTCCTCCTTCTGTTCCTGTCTCCTCTGGGGTGCTCTGTAACAGTATCCCCACTGCCTCTTGTGGTATCCACAAATCTTGCCTCAGCCACTGGTGCAAAATAATCCTAATCCATTCAGAGCCAGAGTTCTCATAGTTCTACAGCCTGAGCTCAAACCAAAAAGTCTCATGCTACCCAGCCAGAGAAATTTTATGTTTTGTAATTATATTTATATAATTATATATTCATATTATACATAATTAAAATATAATTCTATTTTTATGAGGGGTTTATGGCAGCTTCTCCAAAAGTGGCACAAATTAATTAATGAATAATTTAGCTACTACTTTTAGGACTGTTATAAAGCAGGTATTTAATAAAATTTTAGTAGCTTTTTCTTTCTGACCCTTATGCACAAAGCGTATCTGGAACATTCGCGCCTGCTGGGAGAACTATCTAATGAAGAGACACTTAAGGAAATAAAAAAGGCCCCTCCATATCTATTAGCATAAACAAGGTTTTAGTCACCCTAACAGTATTCATAGCAGTGATCAGCACAGTCAGTGAAGGTGGTGCTTTATTAAAAAGAAAATAATTCCACTCAGATTTACCATCCATTCAAAGGTGGTGTATAATTTTCCTGTTTGAGAGTCCACTTAGTGTAAATACTCAGTGAAAAATATTTACTTCCCAATGATCCTCTGAAATTCTCAGGTCATTGAGATGTTA
Source organism: Dinomys branickii (assembly GCA_004027595.1). Lineage (NCBI taxonomy): Eukaryota > Metazoa > Chordata > Mammalia > Rodentia > Dinomyidae > Dinomys > Dinomys branickii. The sequence goes on along the minus strand of PVLD010003586.1, from coordinate 120,225 downwards.
GAATTGGAAATTAGGAAATGAATCTCAGCGTCAGATAGATTGAGAAAGTTTTACTGCAAATCTTAACTTGCATGAGATTCTTGAGTCTGTTTCCTTAGGTTTCCTGGTAGACACCAGGTGTTTTGGTTTTCTGGATTTCCTTGTTTGCTTGGTTTTGTTTTGTTTTGTTTTTGAATCAGGGTCTCACTATGCAGTTCAGGCTGGCCTTGAGCTCACTTTGTAGCCCAGGTTGGTCTCCAACTTGTGAAGTTCCTCCTGTCTCAGCCTCCCAAGTGTTGGGATTACAGGCATGTACCACCACGCCTGGCTTGTTTTCTGTTTTTAATCAATGGTCTGCATTCACATAATTTTGCAAAAGCACTACCACAAAGTACAAAAGAAGGTGGGATGCAGAGAGGGGCAACTTCTCATTAAAATCAAAGTGACAAGTTGGAACAGAGTTTCTCCCCTACAGCAGGCACAGACTCAACAGTACAAAGGAAAAGGGGAAGGTATTCTGTTAGCCATTTCCCCACTGCCCCTTGGCACCATCGGCTCCTTCAGCAAGGCCAACACTTTGTATGACGTATCATTGCCTCTAAACCTCAATCCTCTACCTACATCCCTTGCCAGGAATATGAAAACTGTCTTGAGATAGATGAATATATGAAGCAGCACAGATGGAGAGTTTGAAGAACTAAGGCCCATTGTTTTCAGCTGTGCGTGCTACGGAGCAGAGGAAGTTCATCAAATACAAGAAGATGGCTTGCAAACACTCCTGGTTTTGCCTACATCCATCACACTCCTTAGCTTCATCTTCCTGAGGCCCGTGTCAGTACGTGTGGATTTGTGAGACACCCCTGCCCTGCAGAATTGCAGTGAGTTCTTAGTTCCTCAGAATAAGTATCTGTTAACCTGAAGACAACAGAATCCTACCTGCTGCATACATTTTTGTTATAGTGAGATCAAGCAGCCATGTCCTGTCATTCCTAGTTCTCATCACTCTTTAATCTTTGTCTAGTTCACTTCCATTTAATATTTCCAATAACTCTAGCATATATATAGCATATGTTTGTACATGTATATATTCTCTAAGAACACAGCCACCATGATTTCTAGGAGCTTCTTATCAAATGACTTTCACTCCTGTTCAACTTCACTTGCACATACCCTTAATGTAGGCATTAGCAGAATTGACTTCAATAAGATTTTCACCTTCCAGTCCTCCCTCTCAGACTACAACCTACCTGCCTCACCACCCCTGTCCTATCTCTTGTGACGACTTAGTAAACTCCATGCCCTTGAAAGACTAAAAACTTAAGACAATGAACTCAGACATACCTGAAATTTCATCTGAACTGAAAATGAAATGATTCCGCATTTAAAATTATTTAACTTTCCTAGGGCTAAAATGATTCAGTGGAACCAAGGGAATTACAGCAATCTCTGAGGCTGGTGCACAGTAGGTGGGGGCTAGGCAGTAAATGAAGGGTGGGCAGTAGGCGTCAGTAGACGCTTTCTGTGCAATGCTCAGCCGGTAATTGCTGTTTTCCTTCAGCCCATCCTAGGCCTCCTGGCTTTTTTCCCACACATTTACCATTTGCGTTGCCTAAGTAGTTCGCATAACCCACATACTTAACTCTTTCTGAGGTTCAGCCCTCTGTCTTAATATTCAGAAGAAACGGGTAAAACTTTCCAACCTATCGCCTCCCTCTCTCATTCCCTCCCACAGGAGATTCAGCCTGATCATTGATCTGTTCCCAAGTCTCTGCACTCAGCTTGGTCCTCAGAACTGTCTTGATCCCCTGTATTTGATCAGTTTGTCTCATCATTCCTCTCTGTTTCTGTGTCAGATGTTTATTACCTTCCTTCTGTCTTTTGCCAAGCTAGCTCTCTTCCTTTCAGCCAACCAGTGCATTTAGGGTCACAAAGACAGTAATTTGAGCCCCACATCACGTGCGGATGGCACCAGTGTGTGCATTCACATCAGTCCTCCTCTGCTTGCCAAGCTGGCCGCTCCCTTCCCAGTGAGCTCATCTCTTCTCACCTCACTGTGACTTCGCTAGATCAGCCTCCCGGTGCTTTTCCTTAGCAGTAACCTTATCTCCTCTCAGGCACTTCCTCTCAAGCCTTGGAAAATGTTGAGATAATTCTTATCTAAATAAGAGCTAAATTAGTTAGAGGACTTCAATAAAGGTTATCCCCCCAAAAGTGATTTAACTTTTAAAGCAGTGGTTGTTTTTTTTTTTAAAGTCACAGAATAAGAAGCAAGAAAATAAGAGTTTTATTCGGTCCAAAGATAGTGAGGAAAGATGTAAGGTGTCTGATTGCTTGAGAACACCATGCAGCCTCCATTAGCAGCCCAGACCTAGACAGCGTTTGGCAGTGTGTGTGTACTTCTTGCTTTGAACACCAAAATGCAATCCTGACTTGTCCACAAATGCAAATTAAGGGCTTCCCAGACACAAGGTTTTCTGACACCAGCATAATTGTTCCTGTGAGCCAATGAGGGTTCTGAGACGTTCATTTCCAGATCCAAAAATGCAGCACTGTTGGGATCTGTTAGAAAAACCACGCAAAATTAAGACAATCTGAGCAGATGCAAAGAACACAAGATAGCAATCATTTTAAGCAAGCAATTGTCCACCCCAGCTGTCATCCATGAAAATAATAACTCAAACTTGACTTCAGATTAGATTTGCATATACCAGAAGAATGGTGGCTTCTTAGCGATTAAGAACAATTTATAAGGAAAAAATATGGATGAGACCAAATTTTGTACATATTTGAGTCAGTACTAAACACTATTTGTTAATATGGAAATCTCATAATCTCATCTCTTTACACAATTTAATGCTTTCTCTTCCTTGAACACAATTCAAATACTGCATGCAGCCATCGTAGGTCACGTAGCAGGATTTCAGCATGTGATCTCAGTGCTGCCTCTTACCCACTCTTAACGTGTCTGAGTTCCATCCTCGCTAAAACTGATGTTATGTAACTCCTCTCAATTTTGGTTTTTCGTAAGGTAGGAATGAAACAAGTAGTACCTACCTCACAGGACTGTGAGAAGATTAAATGGGAAAATCCAATTGAAGTACCCATTAGTGGTGTCCAACTAGCATTTATATTTTTCCAAAAAAGTGACTGTGTCGCACTTTCTCAGCCTGTCTTTATTCTGAGAAACCATGTGGCTCCTGAGACGAACCTTCGCCATGTGCTCTCTCTGTTTCTACCTCTGTGGCCTGATGACACCTTTGAGGTTCCCTTGTTTCCTCGCCCATCCCAGTCATACTGGTGTTGGTCCTTTTCTTGACCCACTGATTAATGGAGTTTTATATTTAAGATTCCAGTGTTAGATTTTTGTTTCATTTTTAACTGCCTGATTGGAATCTAATTCTCAAATCTTTACATAACACCAACAGGGTCTTAATTTAGTCTTGAATTTCACTCAGACCCCTTTAATCATTTCCTAATATTTTGAAATTATTGTCGTAAAGTCTCACAATAAATCACTGTTGATTTTTTTCTTGACAGACCATTTTTCTCAGTACTCCTTTTCCTGTGGAGTGAAACTTCATCCAACAAAAGCCAAGGATTTATTCAATGTTTCTTTCTCTTCTTTGTTTCTCATCAACGCCATACAATGTCTCACTAATTTTGTCTCCAGAATGTATTTTTGACTGTCAGTTTCTCCAATGGATTACATACATCTCAGGTATATCAGGTGTGATAAGAAATACAGCAAGTGTTTAATCTTTTAGCAAAGAATTATTAGAGGAAGATCCATTGCCATCAATCCCCTTCAAAATACCCCCCTACCTCCGAACACACTTAGTCCATCATTCCTGCCATTTCCTGAAGCCCTTCTGGAAGTTTCTTTTTGAGTGTCTTTAGTTGTGCTGTTGCAGCTGCCTTGATATCCTGAATTGGTTCAAACTGTTTATCATTCTTGGTCACTTTGACTTTAAAGAACAGCCAGAAGTCACAGAGTGTGATCCAGCGAAAAGGATGATGAAGACATACCTTAAAGTTTTAGGAGCCTGCCTTTCTGTTGGGTGGTATTGGTCAGCAGCATTCGTCTTATACTGTGGTCACACTGTGTAAGTCAACCAACACCGTGCCTCCTCTAGTCATAAAAATCTCATAATTAGTCTTTAGCTTTCTACTCTAGTCTTCTCCACTGTATCCTTTAAATGAAAGCCAGAGTGGTTTCCTTGGGGGTAGGGGTGGGGCAGCATAAATCTGCACATTGTGTTTCTCAGCTTAGACCCTCTTGTGTCTTTCACTTGCTCTTGAACTTACTATTGCTGCAGAGCACTGTCATGTTTTAAATTCTTCCTGTTTAGCTTCGCTCACCTCTCCCTCTGAAGCCTCACTGGGTCCTTCCAACTCCCAGAAGCGCTGAAGATACTTACTAGCAGTGTTATGGTTACTTCCCCTCCCTGGAATACTTCCCCTCCGCATTCTTTGAATCACTGAAGTATGAGTTGGCTCAAATACGTCCTGAGCAAGTCTTCTAACCATCTTACTGAATGGAGGAGCTGCCAGCCTGCTGTCACTGCAGCCTGTAGATATCTCTCATGGCCCTTATTGCCACACACACTCCATGGGCTAATTCATGCGTTTTGTCATCCCAGAAACACAGTAAGCAAAGGGAGTTGAGCTCATTTCCACTTCATTAACAATATGTTACCAAACTGTGAATGAATAAATTTGCTCACAGTTTCAAAGATCATAGTAACATTTTTGTAAAACATTAATTGTTTAGAATAATAAAAGAATGATTCAATTTGGCTCCTAACATTATCTTCATTCCTCATAGCAACTAAATATGAGTTACATCACAGGAATGATTACCACATCAGAGTTGTGCTGCCTGGGAAGCTCCACACAAATGCTTGCCAGTAGACTGCAGAATCAAAATCACACTTTGAAACATTACAAAAGACAAATTCCAATTTTAAAATTTATCAGCATCATCTGAAGCAAAAATATGTAAAATACCTTGAGTTAATCTCTGAAATTTAAAGTTTGAAGACATTTTAAGCTGTGTGCATGTGTGTATACACAGGGTGGCTAACAGTGGTTCTACTGTCTTCTATTGCTTTACTGAAAGGAACAGTTACTGATTACTGGTTTGATCATCACTGCATGTCTCTATTCATTTTCCTGAGAACCACTTTGAAGGTACCAATAGTAATACAACAACTATTGTGAATTTTCTACCACTTTGTCTCTAACTCTATATTGTTTGTATTGTTCTTATGCTATCGTGTAAATGGATATGTTTGTTAATATGTTTTCCTTCTTTTACTTTTAAAATAAATTTTAAAAAATAGAAAACTAAACTGTATGCATACTGGTACAGTGCCATTCTCAAAAATGTATTATGATGATTTTGGAGACTGAAAGTCATGGTTGAGTTCCCCAAAGGTCATAAATGATTAACCGCCAGATTTTCAGACTTGGAAGGAACTTTAAAGCCAACTTGAGATAAAAACATAAGAAAAGTAACTGTAAATACAGAGTGCTAAAGGGACCATTCCCCCACTGTGCGTGTAACTCTCTGTATATACCTCATCCCACCAATCACCTCCCACTTACAGTCTTTCTCTAAGTTCTCCTTATCACCCAAAAGTCATTTTCCACCCAGAACCTGAAATCATCATTACAAAAGTTCCTGGAACAGATCCCTCCATTTCTTCAAACTCTCCAATGACATCTTGTTGCACTTAAATTAACAGCAATTCTCCAAATGGTCTCTTGGTGCTCAGCAGCCATTCATTTCCATGTCCTTGAACTCCTGGGAGCACTGTTGTACTCTCTGGCTCCCGCTCCTTCTTAGACATGCTAACTCCCTCACACTTCAAGCCCCAAGTTTTCTTTCTCTTCTGTCCAAGTTGTCCCTGCCAGGGTCTCTGACCAGATGATCCTTTCAGTTACGCAGCCTTATGCTGACACATATGGAATCTCCTCAGAAGTGGTGCTCAGTTCCCTTGTTGAAATCACTCTCCCTGCATCGTACTTCCTGGTTCCTTCAATCAGAACACAAAACTCTTATTTGCTTATCCATTCATTGTCTCCTCCACCTGATTTCCAGTCCAATCACGACAGGAAGTTGCCTGTTCTATTTGCCACTGTATCGACAACTCTTAGAACTTTTTATCACACATATTAACCACTCAATAAATGCCTATGTAAAGGAGGAGCAGATGTGAACAGAGGAACTTCTTATCACACTGCTCTTAAGATACCATGATCACTTCATAGCACAATACTGTCCCTTTCATGCTCTGCATACTCTGATGCTTGATGACCAACACCATGACTCTCTGTCTCCTGTGCAATCAGACTTCACCTGGAGAAAGGGTGTGGTTACATACTTCGGCTCTGCTGGGAGGTGCATTAATGATTCATGTCATTTTAGGAATGACAGAAGTCCATGAACAGGCTCAGTATTCTATGTGACTTTCAAGAATTTTTCAAAGCACCTCAAATCCATTCTCAGTTGCTGGGTTGTTGAAAGAACATAGCTATTCAGTTTGCCAGAGGACAATTTTCATGGATGGTTTGATCCTGGGAATTATCTGCCAAGTATTAAATAATGGACAAAGGGTGAGTCAGCCTTCAGAGTTGGAAAGTAACAGATAGGAAGTTTGCCATTTGCCCCTGGGCGTGAGGAAAACGAGAGGGACATTGTTATAGCAGCCTGGTACTATTCGAGCATTTATGCTTAATTTCTGGAAAATGAGAGGCCTAGGGGTAGAGGGAGGATATAATAACACTGTCCTTCTTGTAGCCTCCTCCACCACAAGCAGTAGGAACGTAGGGGAGCAGGATGGAAGCACCAGTTAATCAAACCAAAGAGGCATCCAATGGCTGAAAGGCAAATCCCTTTAAAAAATCCAGTAAAACAAAGCACTAATTGGGACTGAAAGTCTAGGAAACAGTATTCATCAGGAATACTGAGACTGTTTTCCTAACTGGAACCGTTACTGAAAATTATATATATTTCCTAAATGTAAAAGTAAAACATGTCCACCATTAAAAGGATATGTGGGAAACTGTACAAAATACTCAAAATTTTATCATATAGAATTAACCCTTAGAATATTTCAATGTTTCCCTCTAATACTTTATATTGACATTCTCTAAAGCAGTCACTTTTATTTTAAAGGATAATATTTAATAATTTAGTACTAGTATACCTTATGCGTATCATAATATACATGTTTGTCTTTAGCTGAATTTTTAGATATCTTCCTCTTGCTCTTAGTAGGCTTCTTTCCTCATGCATATGTGGGGGAAAAAAGGAAAGGAATACATGTTATATAAATTTATTTCTTGTGTTACATATACTGGGTACAATATCTCAGACTATTGTAATTCTGTGGGATTTAATAGAATTTCGTCTTTGTATAAAACATAACGATTTTTTTCTACTATATACAATGCTATAGTAAATATCCTTACATATAAATCACAACTTCTGAAATATTTCAACCATAAAAAGCAGTATTCATATATCCAAAGGCAGCTATTTGTTACATTGTGTATGTGTGCATAATTTTCCTGTTTGTGTCATTTGGCCTTAATTTCTTTATTGTTTAACCCTCATTCAGGCATCAGAATTTATCAGTTTGTTCATTATACCCAGCTTCCAGGACAATGCACAACACATACCATGTAAGCAATTAATGCTTGTTGAAGTAACTACTTCATATCTGATTATTATTTTTCTATTTAGTTATTATTTCTTCAGAGTACCAAGGGGACACTTAGAACCAGAGTCTTGCACTTGTTGTGCAATCACTGCAGCTTTTAGCTACAACTTCAGCCCCACTTCCTTACTTTTATTTATTTATATATATTTTTTGGTACTGGGAATTGAACTCAGGACCTTGTGCTGCCAGGTAGGCAGCAGCTACATCCTGATCCCCATTTCCTTTGAAGAGCTCTTTATTTAGGATAGAAAACTTTTGTCGTATATGTTGTAAACATTATTCTAATTTTATGATTTACATTAGACTCTTATAAATTCCGATTTCCAAATTTATTCCTGCATACCTAATCCATTTTGGATTTTTCTCTTGCTTTTTTCCCATTTCTAGGAAGCTTTTGCTTATTTCTTCTAGGATTTTTGTGGTTTTATTAAATTTTTTAATTGTTTTCTAGAGGTCTTTAGTCCACTGATATTTTATCATAGTACACAGTATGAGACAGAGAAATACATTTCCTTTGGGGTAATTCTCCAGTAACTATTTGGATAAGAAAAAAGTTAATTACTCTTAATTTCTATTTATTTTTTCTTACTTCTGAGTCTTTCTGGGCTGTGGTATTACTTCTTTTTACACCTGCATCACACACTTGCAGTTTGGAGAGAGCAACACAGCAGCCTTGATTGTGCACCAGGCTGTTCCTCATCTCCCCCACATAATTTTATTTTTCAAAGCAGTTGTGTTTCTTCTCACCTATGTCTCCTCCAAATTTCTTACAATAGTAAGACATACCAGTACTAGTACTAGTACTAATTCAATAGCATTATTTTTATGAATGAAATCAGGTACTCTTGCCAAATGTAAAAATGTAGGGTTTTTTCATTAAGAGAAAAATTATATCTTCATTTGTTTAAGTTAAATGATGTTCTCTTGTTTGGTGACTTTCTGAGCTTTACTTCAGGAATATGTATATGTATGTTAATTATTGCAAATTAAAACTTAGCTTACGATTTCTAGTCATCTATTATTTGTTGGCTTATTGTTGAGGTCATTGCAGCATTGTGTTGACTTTTGAGGTTTGTTTTGTGTCACTCTGAGTCCATTTTGTGATATTTACATCTACTTTCTCACTGCTTTAACTCACTCATATATCTTAAGTAACAGTAGCAGAGAGGGAAACTATTCTTGCTCTTTATTCTCATGGAAATTAATGTAGTGTTTAAGTGCTTTGTTTGTTGCTCTGTTGCTAATGCAGTAGATTTTCCCTCATTAATTGAATACTTTATTCAGAAACGGAAATTGAACGATGTCTTGTGTTTAGTAAGCATAAAGGTAAATAATATTCTTAAATGCACCAATAGTAAAATGTCTTCAAATGCTGAAATGAATCATATGCTGTTATGGTGATTTCTTATTTTAATAGTATTCCATGTAGATTTAGTGCATATGTATTTACAGGGATGTTAGACAACAGTATCTCTTCTAAGAAGCTTCCCTCAAACATTAATAGAGTGAAATACTGAATGTTCTGAGGGAATATAAAAAAGTCTTGTGATCTAAATATTTATGAGGAATAGATCTGGAGGTCTAACAGGAGGAATCTGTTGACTTCTCTCTTATTTGGTTAACCTCTTTCCCGAGAAAGAGGCGTAGTCCCCATGACTCTTTCTGACTGTGGTACCCAGTGCCACAGATAGACCCAGCTTGTGAGAAATAAGAGAAAACTGAACAAGTAGGAAGCAGTCGAAACAGAACTTGAGATTTCTCTTGTCAGCCCTTTTTTAGAGTTGGAGCACCTCTACCTCAGGATCTGGCAGCACAGTTCACCTGTCACAGATGACACCTCAGAGCTGTTAGCTCTCCCAGCATCCGGGGGATGAAACCTCTCCTCAGCCCTGCCCACTGGTACTTCCTTGCCTAAGACCCGGAAGGGGAGAGGCCATGCAGCCAAACTGAGGAGAGCGCATAGTCCCTGTGCCTTTGTCTCTTTGGTCTACTGGAGACGCCCTCTAGCTAGTGGTTTTGGTGTTTGATTGTCCCCAGTTTGAACTTCAGATGCCACGTGGGATCTAACGGAGATTCTTTGAATGCCCTTGTGCTTGACCTCAGTGTCAAAAGACGCCATCCTTTCTTCAACCAGACAAAATGCAACGCAAAATCCTAACAAATTTCTTAAAAGGAACTCTTCTTTCAAAGTTCACTTTTTTAGAGGCAGGATGTAAATACTAATACAGAAATGGCTTTAATAACTCTCTTCGTGTTCCTTTAGTGACCTAAATCTTGTTCTAGAGAAATGGAGACAAGACACCGACTATACTTTTCTCAACCTTTGGGCATTAGTCAAACTTTGGAGAGGCTCAAGTGTTAAAGATGATATATCATTAACAGTGCATATTAGTATGATTACATGTTAAATATGTATATATATATTACATATAAAACTCTTTGGACTTGGAAACATAAATAATTTTTGAAAAGGCTTTCATATATCCACACTTGTACTCATATAACTCGTTATCTATTTTCAAGCCATTTTATTTTCCTTGCAAAATCATATATATATGTCATTGAGGTTTTCATGGTAATAAGCGAAGAATTTGTTATTGAACAATAATTTTTAAAAAGTTTTCATTCTTGTGACTTATATGCTTTGTGGTTTTCTCATTTTTATTCATTTCCAAAATTTGCATCTTTATTTTATATTTTCAAAGACTTATTAATTCCACTATTTTTCCTATTCCAAATATATGCTTTTTGCCTTCATTTTTATTATAACATTCCTCTTATTTTTAAAAGTGCATTATATTATTTTCTAACTCTATCAGTGGAGTTTTATTTTCCCACTCCTTTATCTTCTTTAATGTTTTATTGTTTTGAGAGTGAGGACGCCTCCAAGTACAGTTTTGGCTGAATTGTATCTTGCTTTGTTTTTCAAATTTCCTTAATTGAAAATTTGATTTGCTGTTGACACTTGTTATTTAGAAGAGTGGGATTTTGTTAATATATTTTTTTAAAGACTACTGACTTATCATGTTAAACTTTTGAGGTAAATATTGTATCTTACGGTGAAAAACTAAGAAATTAAACAGCTTTCTTTTTTTTTTAATTTCAGTACTACTGGGTCACGGTTTTACATTAGCAATTCTACTTTCCACTAATTCTTTTTTTAAACTGTTTTGCCCATAACTTTCTTCCTTGTGTTAGCTTTCCTTCACTGTGGCGAAATATCCCAGAAAAAACATTTTAAAAAGTTGTTTTGGCTCTGCTGTTTCCGGACTGAGGTGAGGCAGAACATCACGCACCGTGTTGTGATGGAGCAGAGCTGCTCACCACATCACAGCCGGAAAGCAGGGAGGCCATGCCACAAAGCCTCCCATACATGAATCTCTGGTAGGCACTTCATACGTAAACCATAACACTTAAATTAAGGTGTTCTCTTTTACCATCAGTCATTGACCTTTGCCTTTTATCTCATTTCTCAGCATAAATTTTCTTATTTTGATACAGCGGTACATAATCTCTATGGCGCAGTACAAGAGCAGACCTCATTTTGAAAGGAGGCGGGAACTCTGCCTGTTGGAAGGGATGCACTTCGGCTTTGTTTTTGCCTACAGATGGTTTCCCAGTGTTTTTATCTTATGATCTCTCAGACTGTAGAGTTTCTCCAGTCCTTGTGTCTAACAGAAGAGGTGAGGGAAGAGGCCAAATGAGTCTCCCTTATTTCTTCTATTGACCACGTGGGTTAAACAAAAATTCTCCTCTACAGTTTTAGGCTTCAGTGATTTGGCATCTTGAAGTTAATGTACAAGGAAGTGGGGTCACTTAAGAAAACAACAATTGCCACATTGACACATATGGACCATTTGTGCCTCTTTTCCCCAACAGAAACAGGGAAATACAGCCAGGGAGATGGGTATGGCCCTTCTTCTCCCCTTTGTAGTACTCCTGCATGGCACGTTTGTGAGAGTAAACAGAGACGTTAGCTATCCAATCACTATTTTTCACTTGATAATTTCAAGTAATCCACAACAATATATGCAGCCAGTGCCCTTCACTAGTTTTACAGTCTTCCCTCATTTTTTTCACTTGTTACATTCAACAATTCTGCCCTCTCTTAGACGTGTGAACTGTCACTGTCAGGGATTTCACACAAAAGAACATGCTAGAGAAAATAGAGGGTAAACATAGTTAGATTCTGGTTTGAAATCCAGTCCTGTATGGTGTTTTATCTATGTGGGCAAGTTTCTTGACTTTTCTGTGCCTCAGATTCTTTATCATTATCATGGGGATGTGAGGGTCACGTACTTCCCAAGGGTTATTATGGAGACTAAGTTCATCCACGTAAATACCTGGTGCCACCCTTACCTTCGGTTCTTTACCGTGGCTTTATGTTAGTGCCACTTATTCCAGGTTATGAAGTGGACAGCATTTTAAAAATCTTTTTCCTCTTTTTCTTCTGCATTTTTGTCAGCAATTTTTATGGACTTGGAGGTATGAATTTAGTCTGTGATGCAGAGATTTCTCTAGGGTTTTAAAATATTTATCCCTTCTGTCCATACAGCTCATATTACAAAATATTACTTTGATGATCAAAATTCATCAAGGTTACTTCAAAGAAGCAAAATACACACTGTGAGAGCACCAAATGGCAGTATTTCTCTGTACCTATAAATATGCTAATACCAAGAGAACATCAGTACATGTCAGTGTGCATAAAACAAATTCTGACATGTCAAAGTAGAAAACACCTAATAACCAACTAGATCATATATGATAGATGTTTAAATAGCCCTTTAAAATATGAATATTTTGGGCCAGGGATATAGCTCAGCAGCACAGCACCTGCCTGGAAAATGCAAGGTCCTGAGTTTGATTCCCAGTACAAAAATATATATATATTTCATATTGTGACTTGTGCAGCCATTATATGTGTATAAAGTTATCCATGAAGGAAATGACCACAGATCATCTTTAAAGTTAATAAAGCAGGATACAATATCAGAAATACTGAATCATTCTATTTATATAATATATAATATATAATAGTTAATAAAGACTATAAGTAAATATTGTTAAATATGAATAGTGTTTATCTTTTGATGATTGTTTTATTTGCTAATATATTTTATATGTAAATATTACATCTTTTAAACTTAGAAAACAAAATTAATCTTCATTACAATGAAAAATTCTTAATCATCCCAAATCAGTTACATTTTAAATGAAGTATGATATATTGTGATACAAAGTAAATTTTAAAAAAGCTCAAGTGATGTCAAATTTGTATATATTGGTCACTTCCAAAAACAATGAAATAATACCTAAATCGTATTTCCAAAATGGGCACATTCACTGAGACAGCCACATCATTTCTTGCAATGTGTAAGGCAGAAATTATTTAAAGGAATTATTGTTGCTGAGGTTTAGTGATTTCTTTATAAATCTTATGTCACTTTTAATTATGTAGAACTTTTGCTCTTACAAAAAAATGTACACTTCAACCCAGACATAAATATTTCCTATAATTTCAAGAGTTTACAGATCCTTGCAGTGCCTCTGTGGACCCTCACTTTCCTTCCAAAAGAAAGAAAAAGTACCAAGGGTGTAGGGAACATTTTTAACAACAGCTTTAACTTTGCCACTTCTGACTTAAATAATTGTTGAGTTTATTTCTATTAGTTTCTTGAAAGGAACAGTTAGGTCTTACACTGATCAATTTTGCATGCCTGTATCTGGTAATCTGAGCAACTAATTTGAAGATAACAATATGCAATATGATAACCATTGGTAATTTCCTTTCATTTTATTTTGAAATTTTATATATTTTTTTGTTTTTTTTCCCTATTTAAAATAAAAAATAAACAAAAAGAAACAGTAAGATGCCTTATAAAAAATAATTGTTGGTTACTTACAGTAATGAATAAATTGAAGCAATCTGAATGGCAAATGATAATAGATTGGCCAAATAAATCACAAAAACCTACTAGAATTTATGTAGCCTTTAAATGTTGTTAAGACAGTGTTTTACTATGGGACATACCATTTCTTAAACCATAATATAAAATAATAGAAAAATAATGCTGTAAAATGTGCACATCTGAGGACAACAGAAGAAAATATGCAAAGACACAACTTACCATGGTCTTAAGATAGTTGGATTAAGAGGATCATTATTTTTTTTTACATGTTCAGTAACACTGATTTTAAAATAAGGTAAATATAAATAAAGTTAAAGAAATTAAATCTGTCTGATGTAGAATCTTTATATCAGGTGCCCATCTTTTCTTTTTCAGTGAATAAAGGACTCACAGTAATGCTTATTTTATTTTTAAAACTAGAATCTATTGACAAACTCGCAGTCCCACTTTTAAAACAAAACAAACAAACAAACAGAAAACAAATCAATGCCCCATTTACAAAACCTATGGCATGCTTTTTGGTTATCTAGGTTATTTGAATACAAAAGATGACTGCGAATTCTTTTGTTTGTGTGACATATTTTAAATTTTTAAAGTATCATTACATATTTTCTATATTTGATTCAATGGTTTCTATATTTAATCAAAAACATTGACCATTTGGTGAAAGTTGTCAATGAAAAAATGACAAGTTAAAAGAAAATTAAAAACAAACAAACAAACAAACAACAAAACAAAAACGTTTAGGGCTGGGGATATAGCTCAGTGGAATAAGCGCTTGCCTAGCAAGCGCAGGGTCCTGAGTTCGATCCCCAGTACCGCAAAAACAAACAAACAAACAAAAGAAAAGTAAACACAGATTTTCATAAAATTTGTGTCAAGTTGGAAGAGATAACAAAACCAGATATTTTAGGATAAGTAAATATGTAAACTGAATAGACATAATTAACATCAAGTAAACAAAACTACAAAAATGAAATATTTTATGGAAAGAAGAGTCTAGTTTACAGAGAAATGATGTTATTTCCTTATAATATTTGTAGCTTCAGCTTTTAGTTGTTTTTTGTAAGTTAATATATTATTTGAGGCCTTATAAATAGTATTGGTTATAGCATTTATTTTTTACTCACTGTTTAGAGAACTATCATTTGGTTTTAGTTATTGTCTTATTCTTTAACATAAATGGATGACCTTGGTTTTCTCTTACAAAATGGAAAATACTGTTGTAACAAACTATTCCAAGAGAGTTGAAAAGTCTGTTAACAACATAAGGAAAATTAACATGCCCTAGGCTATGTCTGTTTATGAGAAGATATTGGCTAAAGTCATAAACCTTATTATCATGTATATTTGAATGGTTTCTAGTTTATTCCTCCACTAACACAACTAAAATGAACAAAGTTAATAGATTTCCTACAAAATCACAATAGTTTCTCATGTTAGCTGAAAATGCCCTGTTTAATAAAAGAAAAATGAGATAAGAGTTTCACGTAGTAAGAACATAACCCATGGGAATCTGAGTGTCCAGATTCAACAAAAGCTTCTGAGGAAACACAATAGGGAAATATTTAACACTTCCCTCAACAGAAGAAAACTTACTCGATGAAGTCAAGAATCAAATCAATTACTAAATTGACATCTTAATTTTTAATAAGTACCATGATAGATCTTTTCTTAAAATGCCAACAGATATAAGGGAAGTAAACCTTATGTGGAAGGTGGGGCACATATGTCTAATGTATTGTCCACAGATGCCTTTCCCCATGAAGTAACCACCATTCTGAAATGGTATCTTGGAGGAAAATAAAGGAGATACATGTACACTCTTCAAAACCAAATTTTTATCCTAAGCACAGAGGTTATTCAGGATATTGAAGGACATACATTTAGTATATTTTTCATAACATTCATTCTCCACGGAGTAGCGACCCCCACTTTGAAATAGCTTCTTAGAAGATGACAAACTTCTTTTTCTCAAAATATATTTTTGATCAGAGTAACAAGAGATTATTTCTAAATACAGTTTTTAAAAAATGAAAGTGGAAATTTTCTGCTGTGTATTCTTCTGTGTTACATTCTTTATTTTAAATATTGTCAAAGTACTTTCAAACTGTCAAAGTATATCAATTATTAAAAACTGGGGAATTCATTTTTTTATTTATACTTAACGTGTACAAGAAAGCCAAGGCATTTCTCGCTACCTTACACATAGTAGATAATGGAAAATGTTTAGAGACTTTAATGTGAGTTTTTAATGGTGTTCCATTTGTTCTGGTTTGAACAATGTATCTATTTTCCAGACATTTACTCATAAAGACAGGACTCAAAAACAGACTGTGAAGAATAAACCTTAGATAGTAAATGCTATACTTTCTTTTCTCACACATTTCCTGTGAAGGTAGCTGATCCCAACATCTTTCATGTTACTGAGCATAAGAACACCACGTGTACTCTGTACTCTGTGTAACATTTAAGCCCTTAAATTTATATTTAAAAAGATTGCATCAATGTAAAGTTTAGCACAGCTGTGTTTGTGTTTCACCATACCTTTATATGCACCAAAAACAAGTACAAAAGTATGAGTATTTTCCCCCAGTTCAACTCTGCAAACTACTCCATAGAATCCTAATAACTAAGAGCACAACACAACTGAAATTTACCATCTTTGATTCAAGTATTTTAACATATCACATTGTTTTATTGAGGACTAAGAAAAAATTCAGACTTTAGGGTTTTGACCAAGACAAGTAATATATGCAAGAATCATCATTAGTCAGGATGAGATTTAAAAGAGCATGTGGATAATTTGTTTTGTCAAAAACAGTAATAACAACCAAGTGGACCTTGCATTCTTTTGTCTATTGTGCTCCCCAAGTAAGGGTTATTATAACCGTGATGGAAAAGTATCTTCAGAGAAGTTATTCATTATTAGTTGGAAAGTTTATATTAAAATTTTGAAAGGCAAATAACTGAGAATATCATTAAATACCTTTAATTTTTCATACCCAGTGATTCTATCCATGGCCTGATGACTTCTCTGTAGGTTCCTTTGCTTTATCTCTTTTCATAAATGTTCATAGTTTCTAAGAAAAAAAAATCTGAGGCAAAGTCTTAACATCTGATTTTTAAGCTTTGGAATTGGGTGTTTTTGTGGCCATCCCTTCTTCATTACCAAATGTAAGTAAATTTACCTTGAAAATAACCACAGAATGAATCATATCCATTTTTCTATGGAAATTAAGTGTCAATTTTAAAGAGTCACGTTGAAATGCTTAGGTAGCATGTTGACCAGGTAAAGTCTGGATGACAGTGCCTGGAACACAAGGTATTCAGTTTGCAAGGACAATCGAGGTGAATTGTATAAGTTATCTTCTTTGATAGAGCAACTTGTATGTATAGATAAGTTAGAAGCTTTGACAAAGACAATATTTTTCAATATAAATATTTTCTAATTCATTTCCAACGACGAGATTGTTCCTTATCGCATAATTCTTCCATAGGCAACAATACACATGCAATCAAAACAGGCTTTCATGACCAAAAAAAAATCAAAGTCCTAGAAGCTTGCTATTTTACCAGGATTGCATCTGCTCGCCTGTCATCTTTTGCACTAGGCACCTAAGGCTAGCACTGTGGACTCTCCCCAGCTCCACACTGTCCTGTCCTTACTGGAGTGTGGTGGACGTCAGGTGTCACACACCTATTCAGGTACCCTGAGGAGAAGTTCTGGTTAAATCTGTAAAAAACGCACTGGAGACCATGATACACCATAGAGACAGCAGTCACTTACATTCACCATTTAATTTTCATTTCCAGGAGAGAATCTAGCAGAAATTTATTTGTGGTTTTGTGATTTTTCCCACCCAAGGATATTTCTGCTTGTCTAAGAAAGAGAAAGAACTGAAAATGCCTGTGTGATCCAAACATTGCCACATCAGCTAGTCACTAACTGTTTTGATTTTATTGGCATTCCATGAAGTAATCACTGACATTTGTCAAATTAAGCAAAAATAAAGCTACCAAAATAATGACTCCAATTTAATTTCATATATATGTTGATTGTGTGCGTGTGTGTGTATGTGTGTTGTCACAGTCAGAAATAGGTTCTTTAAAGAGAATAATGTAGATTTAAGGAATGAATTTCTTCCTTTACCCTCAGTATTTCTTTAAAAGGGAAAGAAAGGATGGAGAAGAAAGAGATAAAGCTTATCAGAAGATTTCCTTTCCCTGGGTGAGTTGGGAGGCCTTTAAAAGGTAGAACTGTCCAGAAGCCTCGTGCTGGTCTTGCTGGATGAGGATGGGATTTCTGAAGACACAAGCATAAACACAGTGTGGACATGCTATCCATGGAAAGCACTGCATTCAATCTATACAATTGAATGATAATAAAAAAGTATCCTTTATATATATATATATATATATAAAATGTTTCCCAGATACCAAAAAAATCAAATAAAAATCCCACCCCTGCTCTGCTGTGTTCCTAGGTATACTATGTACTCATTTGAGAAATGTTTCATAGCACTTATATTAGGTCTACAGGGCTGGAATTAAAGGGATCACCATCCCCTCTGCTGACACACACACACACACACACACACACACACACACAACTTAGGGACTATGGTTTCCTATAGCACCATACAGAGGGATAGGCATTGAGCAATGGCCGCATACATCAAACATGTTCTGGGAAGATCTGATCATTGCTAGCCCTGGCCTCAGTTGCCCGATGTCCCACTCAGTCTGTACCTGTCATTCACTGCAGAAGGTAACGTGTATTTTGAAGTCAGCTTGGCCCTTCCATTCTCTTTTTGGCAGGCATGGTAGGTTGTTATGATGAAAACAGTAATTTGTGAAGCTTATAAGCAACACTCACCCTCCTCCAGAAATCCTTGCTATTGCTATTTAGAAATAACATAAATCATTAGAGATATGGTAAAGTTATGAATAGTTAGCCCTTAACCCACAGCAAGGTAGATATTGGGCCAAAGTGTGAAATACAGAATACTTAATGTACTTAGAGAACTAGGAAGAAAAAACTGATGGTAATTTTTCAACTTCATATCTACTATTTCACATTAACATAAGATTGGTCAGATTTTCAACAACATTCTGCAATAGTCACTGGCAATTTAAAATAATATATGCTTTATGAAACAACATATCAGAAAATGATTCAAAGTGAAAATAACAGATGAGATCCCTTCTCCAGTAAATAATAAATATGCAGCCTCTTTAAGTATAAATCTCCAAATAGCTCTTTATGTGACAAAGACAAGGAAACTGAAGTAAAATTGAAGGTATCTTGTAGAAATAAGCAGTTCCCAGTATGTTTGTAAGCATAAAAAGTGAAGTGTGGATGGCTGCACATATTTCTATATCTGGTTTAACTTTGAAAGTCTGGTTGGCTTCAGCATTTATCAGCAGATGCCCCAAAACATGCACTTGATACACTGTGCAGGAGCTTCATTTTCCAAGGAAAGAGAGGACTCCCAAAATTAACTATTGATATGTGTTCTGGAAGATTTTGTCTTGAGTGCTCAAGGAATTAATTTTTCCACAGAGCCAGTGGCTGGGCTTGAGACTCACGCTCTTTAGAAAGTACGGGGAAAGGAATTATATTGTAATCAGTGGTTCTATGTCATTTTCAAAAATGAGATGCTTAATCAAGACTTGAGTTTCACTGACAAGCTTAATTTTTCAGTGTAAATAATATATTAAAATGAGTCACAGAGTAATCTCTTCTTAAGCAGGTGAACTCTGAATGGATCCTTTAGACAAGCAACAGGTAACATTTTAGCAGGGGGAAGAATTTAGTTGGCTGCAAAAGGCCTTTCAGTTTTTGTTAATTATGGTAAATTTCAACATGATAGCATACTGGATGCTCAATTTTATGTGTTTTTAAAATATCTACTGAGTGCATCTTTCTAAAATTTTTCCAAAGGTAAAATATTTATATAAAGATAAGAATTTAGATCATCTAAACATTAAAATTCATAATTAAAAAAGCCTAACAATAATACCTTGACATTCAAAACGATAAAACTATAATGAAAAAAATTAGTATCACTTAATCTTTTCTTAAATTTAAAATGCATTTCTACCAAAGTATTTTCAACATTTGTGACTTTGAATTTCTATTACTCAGTTTTGATTTTAAAAACCAAAACTAGAAATTCCACTGGACCCAACTATTCCCCTTCTAGGTATCTTTCTGAAAGAGTTGAAGACATCCTACTGGAATGGTACATGTGTATCCACACTTATATCAGAACAATTCACAACAGCCAACTTTTGAAGCAGCCCATGAGCCCATCAACAGATGGATAAAGAAGATGTGTTCTTTACACACAATGGGACACTAACTGCTCTGCCATAAAGAAAGACAAACTTGAGTCATTTGTATGGAAACAGATGCACCTGAAGACCGTAATAGTAAGTGACACACAAGTTTAAATATCACATAGTTTCTCTTCCATGAGAAACTCAGAGTAAAAATAAAGAGCAAAATGAAAGATAATAGAAAGCAGGAAGATAGTCCCTTTTTCGTAGACGAAAGGGATCAGGAGGGGCCACAGATGGAGGGGCTAGGAGAGGGATGGGAAATGAAAACAGGACCTGGAATGTGCTATGTACATGTGTCTACTCCACACAGGAAATATAAACATTATGTATGGCAAACATACACCAGAAAAGGAAGGCGATCGAGAGACAGTTGTAGGGCAACGGGAAGGAGTGTACAAGGGACGAAAGAGGGAAGGAAGATGTGCTATGTGCACATACAACTTCCCCAAATGAATGTAAACATTATGAACTGTCCACATGGACTAATAAAGTAAGACAAAGGAGTATTCTTTCTTTTCCCTGGATGGTACTATGTCCGTTATTAACAAATATTCACTAAGAGTAATTCGGGGCATGTTTCTAACAGAAACAACATGGAACGAGAATTGTACATTTCACTGTTTGATTCAGAAACAGTTACATTCCTTTTCCATAGAGTGTGAGTCTCCAAAAAAGTAATTTTCCCCAAGCTTTGCCCCAGACTGCAAGTAAAAGAAATCTTTAATGTACTTTCAAATACTGTGCCTTTTTATTTAAAACAGTGTAAACATAACAACTCAACACCACCAATAACTGGAAAAAGAATGGGTATGTGAACACTAATTTCCTTGAATGCCCCATGAAAGCAAGGGGAAATAAACAGACAAATCTTCAGGAAAGGTTTCAGTTCACCTTAGCAGTGGTAAAAATATTGCTTTATTCCAAATGAACATACAACACAATTTCCTGGTCTTTGGGGGGCTTCTTGTGAACTGAAGAGTTTGGGCTTGTGATTGCAACAATTTATTCTTTCTGTATTAACCACAGAAGACAAAGCCTTGGTCCACACATAGTAGACTTGCTCTAAAATCAATAGCAATGAGGCTAATGAGAAAGAAAATGGTAACTGTCAATTGGATAATTGGCCTGTGTAACTAATGTAAGTAGATATGATTCAAAATAAACACACATCCCACATCAATACACTTAGTGATACTGATATCATCAATAAGCCAATACTTGTTCCTTTCAAAAGGATTCACATCATAAAATGGTCTAGACATTGTCAAGGTTTCTAGGACCCACCATGCAAGTGACCTTGATTTAAGAACTCACTAACTGAACAGTATATTCAATGGCAAATTTAAAGTGAACAGATCCAAGAGGGAAAATATTTTTATCTGAATGTTAGGTTCCCTGATGTTTTAGAACAAATTTTAGCAAGCTTAATACACACACACATGCACACACATACTTACAAAGAACACACGTGCAAGAGCATATGCTCAAGGGAGCAAGTTCACACCCTTGCACGCTCGCTCACACATGTGCACGCACACGCACACACACTGAGAAATGCTCCTTCGGAGCTTCTAAACAATCTCCAAGGAAAACATTTCTATTAGCATCGTCTTAGTGACATGATATTGTGAGTTTCTTGTCTCTTTTTTTTCTATAATAATTTTGTATCTCCCTCTGAGATGCTGAGCTTTCAAATTTCAGAGGAAGATGGCGCATGAATACAGCAAAGATTGCTCCAATCACTCCCCACCATTGGCTGTCTCCTTTCTAAGCAGTTTTTGTGCCGTTCTTCAAAAACCAAATACAAAACACATTTCTTGACGTGACTTAATCTGTGATACGGGTGTTGGTTAAGTAGAAATTTAGGGATTGGGATCGGAACGCCGAATGGCAAGGGCCACTTGCTTCCTGGCACATCATCCATGGGAAAGAGCTCTTCTCTTAAACAAGATACCTGCTAGTGCTACCTTGATGGGGATCCTGGCACTGTGGGACCAAGGGTCTCAACTGCCCACATCTTCTGAGACCCAAAGAGGACAATGTTAGGACTAACTAAAATTGGATTCAGAATTCTACCAAAAAGCTTCCGTGGTAAGCTTTATCCCTCCTGAAACATTTCTTTCCCTTTAAAAAAATATTTTGTTAAAAAACACTATGATATGAGGGCGATAGACTATTTGGTTTCTTCTAAGTAGATGCTCTTAAATTAATGCATATAAATAATTTGTATTTAATTTCCTCTCTTTCCTGTTGAGCAAAGCATCGAATGCACAGATCCCTATGTCTCCAGTCACTTGGTCAATGCCGAGTCTCTTTGTATTTCATTTCTTAAGACAAACTGTGCCTCTCGTTCTGATTTGGCCATGGGACTCAGGGGGAGAAAGGCTGTGTTTTCGCTCGCGCTGTCCTCAGTTTCTACGCTGGCCAGCTCGTAGTCTTCTGACCGCCTGGCATCAGTCAGAATCCGGATCTGCTCCTGGACAGTTTCTAGCAATATTTTCACTTCCTGTTGTTCTGCTATAAAACAGTCGCTGACAGGAGTACTCACGTTGACAACGTCAGCAGAGTAGGAGTTTTTGCACCATTTGATGCTTTTGACCTCAGAAATCCCTGGCATTTGCATGCAGGTTTCTTCTAGACCCACTGAGGGGATGATGGGCACAGAACTGGCCCTTGCAGATGAGTATCCCACCAGGTCCTTTTGATCCAAGTTATTAAAATAGGGGTTTGCTTCTCGTGAAGGCAGTTGCATATTTATTGATGAATTTTGTTGGGTTTTTAAACCATTGGATGAATACCTAGAAAAGAAACAAAGCATCATGCATCCTGGCCTCCACCTTGCCTGTGTAGAGTAATAGTAAGCCACAATGAACTTTCCACATGCACCATCTCACTGAATTCTCACAGCAACCCCATGAGACGGATAGTATGCTCCCAGTTAAACAGAGAAGCCAACTGAAGCTCAGATTGGTGAAGTGACTTGCCCAAGGTCACACAAAAAATAAGTGACAGACTGAGACTCAAACCCAGATCTTCTTACTTTAAGTCCAGGGGTCTTTCAACACACCACAGCTGTATAGGCAGGTGGGATATAGTCTTCCTGACCTCTATCCTAGAATACAAAGTAAATGGGGATTGAGCAGATAAGTGTGCCCTTCCCACAGTGACACATAGGAAACCCACTTCCACTCCATCAACTCGACCACCCTCTCAGCCCTGGGTCCTCCAGTAGACGTCTATGGACACCCTATTTGGAGGTGACCAGGAAGCCCAATTTTAAACATTAAGTGATGTGGTCCTAAGTTCTTCCAGTTAACAGTAGTTTTAGAGGATGTAAAATCAATTGCTATTGGTACCTGGAGGAACTGCATCACTGGCCAGCTGCCGATTCTGAGGGAAGGAACAGGAGGGACACAATTCCCCTGCTTTCCAGGGATGAATATGAAGTGGCTCAGAGGGAACTACCAACCCAGCCACTTTCCTGACAGGGTTCTTGAGCCTAGTGAGGTCAAAGTGGTCCCATGGTGCACGACAATGGCTTGTGCCGAATGACAAGGGACCATTCCAAGTAATCTGAATGTGCCACAGCCCAGCGAGGCTCCTTCTTGACTGTTTGGGGCTGGTGATTTTTCTTCCTCTGAGCTGAGAAAGTGGGACAGGTATATTATGAATTTATAGGAGTGTGATTTGGGGACAAGAACAATAGTTTTTATTCCATTTCTTAAGTATTTTGCCTTTAAACTTGAAAAACTAACATCTAAATGTGATGATATTTGATCTCCATATCATTAATTTTATTCCCTTGGGTTACACTGTAACATAAGTAAAAATCATGTTTAAATAGTAATTGTAATGACGTGTACTGCATACTAAATAGAGGTCTTTACTGTATGTTCATCCTGGGGACAGTTTCAAGGTCTGTTTTCCACCAAACTGAAAGTAAAGATAAAGGACAGATTTAGGTTTTTGTAGTCCTATCTCTTTTTAATGTGCCTAGAATAGACTTGGCAGTCGATAAGCCGTAGTCTAACAAACATCTTTACAGCAAAAGCTATTTTTACAGCCCAACTAATATCCATATTCAAACAAAATAACACAGCTAACACTTGCAGGGTGTGTTGAGATACACTTTTACCTCCAATTATTTGACTAATTAAAAAAAAAAAAGCTAGTATTGCTCTTAGCATGCTGTGGACAAATAAGATACCCTGAGGGACACTCAAGTGACCTGCCCCAAGTTACATCTTTGGGAAGAGGCAGAAGAAAGAATTAAACTCAAGTTGCCTTTGTCTACCTGTTACTATTGAAACACCCTAATTATTGGACATGCTAAAGTAAATTAGTACAGCTCCGGGGGGCTGTGTAATCTTTATCCAAGCAAACTATACAGCCATGTATACTGGACTTCCCTGGGGATTTCACTCCTTTCTTCTTAGAAATATGCGTCTAAAGTTTCTGATTCATCAAATTCATTGAGACAAAATGGTGACAATGCCCTGTTCTCAAAAAGACAAGAAAAACAAAGAAAATCTGTGCACTAGATTCACTAGTGGAACAGAACAAAGAAACAACTAAAATGACATGGTACTCCACATCAGTATCACCAGGGTATCACCGACAGGGTAGACTCTAATAAACTGAAATAGGATGGTGACAGGTAAAAATTGTTCATGGGGATATAGATAGTATTTGTAAACCTGTTGGATAAATGTCTTACATAATGTTGCTAAATTGTGGCTTCAGCAATTAAAGAACGTGGCAAGACAAAACAGCAAAGGCAGAGCACTTTGTTAATACGCCTATTTCAATAAGGACTTAGTGGATTGACTTCCTCTAATTATCTATGATTTCACTTCTCAAATCACCTACTGGACACATGCTAGCAATATCTGAAACCTTAAATGGTATTAGAACATGAAGAACTCTCCAAGACATGATTTAGCTTTGTTGGATATGATTTCAGGGGGCTGGGGATATAGCTCAGTGGAATAAGCGCCTGCCTAGCAAGCGCAGGGTCCTGAGTTCGATCCCCAGTACCACAAAAAAAAAAAAAAAAAAAAAAATTCTGATGCCAAGATATGATTTCAAACCCCCCATACCATTACATGCTCTGGATCTCAGACAAATGTCAGTGTTACTTTAATTTTCCTACTCATTAGAACAGTGGTGTGGGAGGTGAGGGTGGCTGTAGCTCAGTGATAAACCATGGGCTCAGCATGCACAAGTTTCTGGATTCAATGCCCAGTACCACTCGCCAGTCCAGTCTACAATGCAGGTCTGACTGCCATAATGCCTCTGCACTCTTTCCCTAGAGGTACAGTGGTAGTCCTCTCTTCCGCTTCCTGTTGCTGTGGGGTCTCAGCACTAGTGTCCCAGCAGAAGTTCTGGGGGAACTTCATGTCTGCATGTGATCGTGAGTTAGTACATATTCAGAGTTCTGTATCCCTTGAGGTCAATAACTCTACCCCAGATGTGACTCAGAGCTGTCACTCAGTGATTGTGCTCTCACTTTGAACTGCCTTTCCTCTCTTTCAACAAAGAAATCATAGTGGTATTTTTTCTGAAACTATGTGAGTCAAAGCATCCTGCTAAAGAAGAAGGATTTCAATTATTAATTGCTTGATTTGCTTCTCAGCGATCCAAGGGTCAAGCCAAGGAATTTGTGTTTCTCTAGGCAACTTCAAGGCAGTTTCTGGGGTATATGGCACTAGAACGACATGACTAAATTGCAGGAATCTACTTTTCTCCCTGGAGCCACACCACTTACATATCACAGCCATGCTTTCCTGGTTTAGTGGTTCATTTCGTCCCAGAGGGAAGTGTTCAATCTGAGCTCCTTCACATGGCATGAGAGATGGAAGGTGGGCTAGCCATTCAAACTGTGCTGTCCTTACTGTACTCAGCTAGTTCATTTCTAAGGAAGCACTGAACCCAAGTGGGTAGCTAGGCATGGTTAAACACTCAGTGTATTCTGGATGCTCCTATGTTTAAGATGTGAATGTGCCTTTGCCAATTTCCTTTCTGTCTAGTTTATGAATATACCAGTTTGATTTGGCTGACATAACCCAGATGAAATGTGTAGGAGCCATTACCATGGTTATTACCAACCAGGCTCATGTCAGGGAGAAGTTTCCTTAGGAATTTCCTCTCTGTCCCATTCTTCCCCCAGGCTACCCTAAGGTAGGGGTTGGGTTCAAGCTGGGCTGAAGTTCTTGGCAGGGAGAGAAGTTGCATACACCGGGAGCCTGACTAGCAGACAGGGCCCACATGCCTGGTAAGTAAGTAGCAGATGGCAGATGGCTCTTGTGAATGCCTTCGCTACCCCTCTGGGCTAAGGCGAGATTTGAAGAGTGCCTGTAGCAGGGAAATTCTATTACCGATCCCATTTCCAGTCCAGAGAGACAGCCAGTCCCCTGGGAGTAGAAAAGAGGTGTTCATAAGAACTGAGAATGAGATTGCTCCCTGAGATTCGTTGTGCTGAGCAAAGAGCGGCTCACACTAGGAGTCACCATTTATCCACATGGCGTGCATAGCACATACAGGAAAACACATGCGGCCAGTTCAAATCAACACATGCAGATGCTAAGTGGAGTCTGCCAGGAGGTAAGGGACAACACAGAGCCTGAACATGCGATGGGAACCGCTGACTTCCGGAAGATAAGAGAAAGTGGGGCTCAAGGCTCAATCGAGCACGTGACTGGGGTATCCTGACGCCTGGAACCCATAGACTGTAGCCATCTAGCACTCCAAATAAGGAATTATATCAGGGGCAGGACTGTACACCACTCAAAAACTCTGAACTTGATTTTCCTTATTCGTTCTCACAATAACATTCATCTTCAGAAAAACTGTGTGTACATACACATACGTGTACCTAAGGGGGATCATTAGTGATAGGTAGAGAAAACTATGAAACAGCATCAATTCTATTTATAGGCTGGACGAAACCCCCTTTTTTAGTGCTAAGGCCATGAGAAAGGCAAACTTCTTGTGTTATACATTTTGGACAATTTGGCTGTTAGGTTGAATTTGCAACTGTCACCCTAAATCTGCACAAAATGCATTTCACAGTCCATTTGGAATTGCTTCAAAATTACAAAACCTAGCCACAGGCTATTTACATCCTCTAGTCTTAAAGAAATCAACGCCAGGCTTTGTCAAACAGGCCGCTGCTCTATCCGTCCCATGCCCAGAAGAAAGGAGAGAGGTAAGGCCATGTGCTAGACTGCCCACCTGCTTTGCTCTTTAGCTCGATGGAGACTGTCTGGAAAAAATAAAACAAAGCCTAGGCCCTGGAAGCACAGAAACCTAACCTGGATTATTCAAGGAGAAAGGGGTGCTGAGACAAGAGCCAGAGTAAACTTGGACTCCATTCTTCTTGAAGCTAATGACCACGTTATGACTACTACTATGACATAAACACCAGTACTACTGGGTATCGGCATGAGTTCTTGAACCCATATTTTTAAAATTCTGACCAACAATCTTATGGAGCTTAAATTCAAAGCCATTTAAACTTGGTTATGTTTAGTGTATTCTTTACCACATTTCTGAAAGGACACCTGAATTAAAGTTGGTAGCTAGGTGTGGTTAGGAACTCAGTGTATTCTGGATCTTGAATACTCTTAAGATGTGACTCTGACTTTGCTGTCTCTTCTTACCCTGTAGCCTATGAATATGTTCAGGATATATATTTGCATAGTGTGTCACTTTGGGGTGGTTGATCTATGCCAGCTGGATAAATAGTAGGTACAGTCCATCTTGCATCCCACTGGCCAAGGCCTGGGGGAAACAGAACCACTGGAAACACAACCATCCTTGTTCTGGAAGGGGCAGCAGCCATGATGTCCAAAGTCCATGTTTCTACCCCTGCACTGTGCATAGTTGGGAGTGATGTGATCTATACGGTGTGCTGTGCCTTCATGCTCTTCATACTGACCTAAATTCCATATTCAAGGTCCTAGTTTAGTGTGTTTTCCACAGTAACAATCAGAAAACTGAGTAATATTCTTCTACTTAGTCTTCCTAAGAAACATCTATTATTTTTCTCAAATACCAATTTTTGGTTGCTTTAGCAACAGTGTGGTAGCATACTTTCCAGATATCTAAACTTAATTTCTTTTCCATCCAACATTTCCCTAATACCCATTCTTTTCAGTTCACCTTTGTGTGGAATAAAGATGGAAGTCACATAAACAGCCAACTCATGAAGAAATCAGTGACTAAAACTCCAAGGACTGTATAACTCAACTGAGAGCACTAGCACTCCCAACACCCCCTAAATGCCATTGCTTTTAAGACCTACCCTTGGCGGGGTATCGTATCCTGGTCTGGGATCCTCGATTCTTCGAGTTGTTGATATGCTGGTCCCACGATTCCGCCCAGTCTGCTTCGGGGTGAGGGGGGTGTCCTTCTGAAGGTATTCCTGTGGAGCATCCCACTTCTCTGCCCTGGGCTACAGCAAGAGGAGAGACTCCTGCTGGATTGAGAGAAACAAAAGAAACAAAACGAACCATCCAGAGAGATCACAGCACTGGTCTTTAGACCTTGCACACCTAGCATCTTCCCAAATCCACTGCATCCCAGGCCAGAGGCCATCCGTGAGTAGGATTGTGCACTTGGATGAGATCAGGTGGTGCCCAGTTTATTTCACTAAGATAAAGAAGGTTCTTTTGTGTTTGGCTTTATAGTTCAGAGCGCTACTGATTAGCATAACTGAAACTTTCCAACCAGAAACAAGAGATGAGCTTTAAGGAATCCCCAAGGTCTCAATTCCCCTCTACCCTCAGTATTCAAGCCATAGTAGCTGTCTTTCTAATTGGAATAAAAATAGCCTTATTAGAGACCAACATGAACAAAACACAGGAAACCCAGAAGGGATTCATGGAGAAATGTTCACTTCTAAGTGGTAGAATAAACAAACATTACTTTAATTGGCATTCTTTCCTTAACATATGTGCTAAATTCTCAGTTCACTAAAGTAGATTTTCATCAATTTCAAACTTTTACTTTTCAGTCTGCTTTTAATAAATATCTGATTAAAATCTCATTTGGTATATCCATCCAAAATACTCAAGTAGCCATGTGTTTGTGGATGCCATCAAAGGGTAACAGTGAGATATATGTCATAGGCCTTAATAAAAAGAGACCCCTACATGCAGGTTATATAAAACCAAACAACTGTATGCTATGAGAAGCAATGGCTAATGTGACTCATTACCTAGTCCAGACCCAATCCCATCTCCATGCCACTGGGAGGAGCCCTTGGGCGAGGTGCAGACATTGACAAGATGCACGAGTCTGTGGCCAACTAACTGCCATGCACAGATACGTGAACTTAGAACTTTATGGGCATCCACATGTATTCCGAAAATATCAGTACAATTCTACAAAGATAAAAGACTCTAGAAATGTCAGTCAGCCTATCAAGTTCTACAGGCGATTGTCTCCCAAAGGAGCTTTATCCCTGTCACTATGACTTGGGTTCTGTCACTCCCCCCTCACTCATATTACTAGTATTTCTTCTTAATTATAAAACAAAGCTTTGTAAATAGTATTTAAAGTTAGAGTTTGAGAAGGTGACATGCGAGTGCTAGAAGCTACCTCTCTGGTTTTGGCAAAATGACTGATCGTACTTTACAGTCCACAAGCCAATACTAACTTCTTGAATCGATGCTGATACCAGACCACGTATTGGCACTGTTATCATCCTCTCCTCCCGGTCATGGTACACGCTGTCTGTTGAGTCCCAGGATGCCCAGCAGTAGGGTGCATCTGGTTTGGTCTCTGAGCCAGTAAGTTTAAGGTTCTCATTAGAGCACATATGTTTCCTCCCCTTCCTACTTACATCTTCCATCGCATGGCAATTACGGAATTTGTGAGGTATGAAGGGCTGAGTGTTCAGTTAACTGTGGGCGAAAATCTCACCTACATATTTACTAAGAAGCATGAGTTGGGGCCAGTACTTCTGCCACAGTCTTTGAGGGAAATAAATGACACTGTAAATTTGAGGAGATCTTACCATTTCAGAGGTAAGTTCACTGGTTGAGAGAAAAAAAAAATTATAAGAGATACTGCTGCGTCTCAGATCTAGTAACAATGGGAAGTTGTGACTGTTCTTTTGCTACAGAGACAAGGAGAGGGAGCAGTTATCAGAGCAAAGGCAGCTGCAGGGCCAAGGCCACCAGCCTGGCTCTGTGGCCTCAGAGGCACAGTGTAGTCATCAAGTAGGGAGGACAAGGGCAGAAGTACCATGAGCTCATCTTCCTCCCACTTGTCTCTTGCCTGAGCCCCACACTGAACCCACAAAAGCCAGAGGACAAGGGAGGCCACAGCCTTCTTGGTGCATAGGGACAGGCAGACAGAGAAACACTGGGTGCAGGGTAAAGGAGAGCATCACACGGGTGTAACAGCTTGCCCCATGAGGATTTCCCATGGCTTACTATGGAGGTCATGCAAGGTGGGAACAGGGCCTGCCAATAGCAGTGTGGTATTGCAGCATTCTCTTCCTCGTGCAACCGTAAGGGTCACCCTGATCACTGAGAACCTTGCACTCATGCCACTATAGGAGATTTACATGCATGTTTTTAATGAGCAACATAAATTGGTGAACTATGATCCAACAAGTGTGGCATGCTGTAACAGATTTAAGTAAGAGACAGTTGGATTCTTTTTCTTTTTCATTTGAACTAAACATGAAAATAATGTGTTTGCATTAATAGCTTTGTTTCATAAATAAGTTATCCAAATGAGTTACTGTCAGTACACAAAAAAAGAAATTAATTATTCATTCTTTGCTACCCTGTCACAACTACAAAGCCTACTAATGTGAAGTGGGGACCTGTCATAGAAGAGTTCTGCACCTAGCGATCCATCAGTTTTCAGGCCTTCAAATCCAGGGGCATTTAGGAAGTTACGGAGCAGTTTGCAAGATATAAATCAGTGACTGGGTTATCAATTGTGAAAATGTTTAAGTCTATTGTGTGTTTTATAAATCCAAAGCTACAGTGTATTACACTATCATTCACACAGTTCTGAAAGTACTATATAAGTGAGCCTTCACCTGACTGCTAGGGTACAATGCACCCCAACCGACACTACAGTGTCACTCAGCAAAGCAGAAGAAGGAAGTTCTCTTAAAGATGTCCTTACTTAATCTGTAGGTGATCTCTATACACTTGGGTAAAAGCTAAACTTTGGAGCAAATATATGAACAGACAGGAACTGGGACTAGGGACAGTGCACTTCCAAATACAATTTGTGTGTGTATGTGTGTGGTACCAGGGATTGAACTCAGGACCTTGCAGTTGCCAGGCAGTAGCTTATTCTACTGAGCTATATCCCCAGCCCCAAAATACAATTTTTTAAAATCCCAACTCCACAGTATTTATGTATAATATAGTCCTAGAGTAATATAGTAAACTCTTTCACTGGACTGGGAGAATACTATGTTATATTCATCTGGGGAAGAATATTGTTTCAGAAAAAATATCCCTCTTCTAAAAGGCTGGCAATTTTCAACTTAGTTCCCTAATTAAGACGAATTCCATTAGGTCTAGTGAAGTGAAATGCTCTTCTCATGAGGTAATATTCTGTAAGTGCAACAAATGCTATAATCAAGACTTCCAGTGAATAGATGAAGCATTATCCAGAGTCAAACATATTTCAATCCATTTTTTTAAAATCGGCAAACCCATGGTCTCTTAGTAACTCTTATTTTACTCATGTAAAACATTGAAAATCATCATTCAGTGGCTTAGGGGAGTGACTTGGATGTGAAAGTAATTGTGACCAGAAAGAGGGAAATCTGTTCATGAAAGCTATGTGGAGGTGAAGAGGAAAGAGGCTCCTTCCTGCTGGCTCGCCTCTGACAAGGGGTGTGCAAAGCTCCTGAGATACATGCAAACCAAAAGTCAATAGCGCCTAGCTTTCACTTCTACAATTAAATTTTTAAATTACATTTTTAAATTTTGAAATGTTGTGGCACAACTTGCACAGAGACCAAGGATGTACATTTTGGACACATGCATTGTCTCTTCTAGTACTAGACCCCAAACCCTACCACTTAGCCTCAGGTATAAGATTCCTCACACATTAAACACATAAATAAACAGAGAAGATGCTGAAGAACATGTTCAGATGCAGAATGCCATGAAATGTATGAAATAGCAGGATGTTTGGCTTCCTCCCCTCAAGAAGCAGTTTCTGTGATCGGCTTGCAGAAGAGGGCAACTTCATTGTGTACAGAAGGTCACAGAGAAGGTTCACGAGCATTTTCCCCGAAATATTTTCTTTATAGAGGACTATGTTAGAGGAGTTGGAAGGTCTCATCTCAGCTCCACAGGGGAGATTAAAGATGACTTTGCAGATAGTGATAAGCAAGTTTAGGAAAGCCTTGTTCTTAATAACTTTTAAGAATGCACTGTTTCATTCACTCTCTGTGCTTGTAGTTCTGAGAGGTAATATTCCCAGCTTTTCAGGCTCTCTTAGGGAGAGACACCGCAGTCTGCTGGCGAGGCTAATGTCTTTGTATCTTTGGTGTACCTGCTGTGAGCTTCCTGAACAGCCCCTTGGAGTACAATAGGAAGGGCAAGAGTGACCCCCTCCACTGAGTGCCCTGGCCTCCCTTGGCACGCGCACGCAGTGCAGGCCCAGCATGAGCGCACCCGCTCCCAGCGCAATGAGCCCCCTGTACCTGCGGTGTTGGACTGATTGGCTTCCTCTGTCAGGAGACGGGAGCTCAGGGAATGGCTGGGGACCCCCGAAACTGGACTCCGTCATTTTCTCCAGTGCAGTCACAGGGTGCCTTTCTGCCTTTGAATACTGTGGGAAATCACAGCAGAGGTAAGTTGTAAGGGGAGAGTCAATCATGCAGGAGCCAGTGAGAAGTCACTGGAACGCCGGGGTCCCCTGGCGCAAGACCAGGAGCAGGAGAGACACCACGTGCATCTCCTTTCTCATCAGCTTGACCGCATACCCCATACCAGCCCAATTGTCTCTGAGATTAGGTGAGATCAATTAAACAGGGTTTTTTACTCTAGAATTCCATGTCTACAGCCATATCACACTCCTTCTTCTAGTCAAAAAGCACTTACAAGCATACTATATTCCACGTGTAATTTACAAAAAGAAAAAATGAGTGAGGAGCTGAGCTACTAATAATAGGAGTTGAACAGGTACTGATGGAATGAACTCCACAGTGTTCTGAGAATTATGAAGGACATTGATTCAGAATATCCCCACCATGGTCTACTGCTTTTCTCTTTCAGCCCATTACCAGGTAATTACCCTGTCATGAGAAATTTGTGAGCATTTCACTCTTGATGGTTCCAAGCTCCTGGCTTCACCTTTGACCATACTATTTCACAAGGTGCTGAAGCCTAGAGATGACGCCACAAAGGAGACTTTATACCCTGACAAATATCGTGCAGCATCTCTAAGAGCCAGCAATGTCAAGTGGAACACGCCCTGGCTAGTTGGCTCTTGAACAGGCAGAAAGAAATGGCAGCTTCCTCTTCTTGAAACTCCCGATGAAGAATTTCCCCTACATAGCAATGTCACACTATTCAGCAAATGGATAGAGATTGTGCACTGTGGATATTTAGTGTCCAATGAGCTATCAAGATCTACATCTACTAGTTTGAGCAACTAGAAATCTACAAAATTCACTGAGCTTTTTTTTCCCACTTTAGAAGCAAAGAAGCTAACATTAGAGGGATAAACAAAAATGGAAAACGAAATTGATAAAGTGAATCAATGTCTCCGAATCTCAAAACAACACAAAAGATCAAAAAGTCTCATAAGATTATTGAAAACTCAAAAAGGCAATACTCAGTGTACAATACTGAAGACGACACCTTCAAATATTTTCTAGCTTTACAGTAACATCATCTCTGAAATATAAGAAACTAAATCACTATTAGGAAACGAGAATCTATATATTCCAGCACAAATGCCATCTCTAATCATTCAGTAGTGGCTGCTGGGAATGCAATGTGTATCTGCAATCTAAGGACAACATCTGAAATGAGAACCAGAAAAAGTATTATATCTAGAACAAAACGAGGCCAAGATGTGATGACAAACTCCTTATAAAAATGTAGATTTTTAAATTTACATACAAAACTAAAGTCTATATAATTTCACCATGTCTAGAAATGATTTTTTTTTTTAATGGTACCAGGGATTGAATTCAAGACCTTGTGCTAGCTAGGCAGGCATTTATTCCATTGAGCTATATTCCCAGCCTGGAAACTATAAATGTAATGGTTGATAGTGTGTCAACTTGAGAAGTCTCAAAGCTTAACTAAGTAATTCAATAGTTCTACATCCTCGGGTGTAGAAGACATGCCCCTACCACTGCTTGAGGATGTTGTTCATTGTGTCAACTTGAGAAGTTAAAGGTTTAAGTGACTCAGTAGGGGGCTAGTATCATCATGCTGTAAACATCCAGAGTTTGTGTAAGAGGAGGGGAGGGAGAGCCTATGAGTGCTACACCTACTTGAGGGTGTAGAGCCTGCATATAATATAAGGGAAGAAAAAAGGCTTGCTTTTTCCATTTTTGCTCCTATTGCTTTTGCTGTCTCCTGCCCCCTTGAAGTGCTGCTTCTGTGCCACAGCACCTGCCCTTGGAGCCAGCTGATTGTGGACTGAAATCACAAACTGTGAGCCAAATAACCTGTCTTTCCTTAATTTGGGGCATTGGGTGTTTTGTCTCAGCAACAAGAGAAAAGTAACCAACACAATAAATAACAATAAGGAATACAAAGAAAAAAAAGAAGCATGATTTTCAAAAAAAACCATCATTCTGTTTATTGACAGTAGGGTTTGGATAAAATGTTGATATTGATTACTTTTGGAGACTGATGATATATATATATATTTATACAATCACTAAAATATGAGAAATGGATAAAACCAAAGAAAAAAAACTGAAACATTAATTCAATAAAAACATATATAATGAGGGGGCTGGGGATATAGCTCAGTGGAATAAGCGCTTGCCTAGCAAGCGTAGGGTCCTGAGTTCGATCCCCAGTACCGCAAAAAAAAAAAAATATATATATATATATATAACGAGAGAATGGAAAATTAAAAATATAATAAAATGGCAGGGAGAGTATAAAATTATTAATAATGACAATAGTGTGGATTGTTAGTTTTAACTGCTAAATGATAGAAATTCACACATTGATTTAATAAATTCAGTCATCTACTAGCTGAAATAGCTCGGTTTAAAAAAAAAAATCAAATGGAATATTTTAGCATTTTCAGGATGGGTAAAGATAAATCTTAAAAATTATACAAGTAGTAAGACAGCTTATAATAGCAGTAATACTAACAAAATATATTTCCATACAAAATTTGTTTTAAAAAAGACAAAGATGGGTATTTCATAGTAGGAGCAGTAACAATCCACCCAGTGATTAATATTTATAAATTTTTGTTGATTATGAAAAGTAAAACTAATAGCTCTACATGGAGTCCATGGCAAACTCAGACACACTGAAAGCCTCCTTTAGGTACAGGATCCTGTGCAGTGTCTCAAACCAGCAAGAAAAACCTAGAATTTGAGGGTAAAAGTGCTACAGCAACTGTTATCCCGGGAAGCAAAATAAATTTGTTTTCTACTTTCATGAAAAAAATCAAGTTAACTAACTTGTAAGCAAGAAAGGATAAACATTAGAAAACAAACTGGGGATTGAGAAAATGAACTGAATGGAAGGCTTCCTCAACAAGCCACACACATAAACCAGTAAGGTTGTGCTAATCTGCCTGTGTCACAATGACAGCAAAGTGTACTAAGCACATCCCACACAATCAAAGAATCTCTTTGGCGATCAGCATAATCACAGTAATAGTAAAGTACATTTTTAGCTTAATCTATACTTGAAGGATTTGATAAAAATATATGTATCAGTCAGGGTTTACTAGAGAAACAGATTTAACACAAGATGTACAAATGTACAACAAATTACCTATTTGGCTTACAATGGTCAGCTACAGGGTTTGATGAGGAAGTGTGCAGAGGGTGTCTGCACCCTGGAGATTGAGCAGCCCAGGCCTGGGGCCTGGAGCACACCGCAGTGTCCGTTCAAGTCCGTATCAAGGGCTGTTGAGTCTGCTACGAAATGCTGATGATTCTACGATGAAGTCCCAGGCGGAAGCCGAAGAGTCCGCACCGGAAGCCAGGAGCCGACCACGCTGAAGGGGAAGACTGGAGCTCCTCCGAAGAACTTTGTAGGCTTCCCATCTATTTCACTTTTGGGAACACCATGGCTAATCAGCCAACACCATAGTTCCACACGTGTCAGATTAGTCTGGTCAGTGCTCTGCATCTGCTATGCATTACAATAAGCACGGGGAACCTGCCTTTGGCGATTGAGTGCTGCCACCTCAGCTCTGCCACTCTGGGATCCAGTCAAGCCCATTGCCCTTAAATGTCCTAATTGAGTAACTGCAATCCCCACCGTAAGGTCTGGCATACAAAGAAGAGCAATGACAGGGCTCTTCAGGGGTGCAGGTGCTCCTCTCACAAATCTGTTTCTCAGGGTGCTAGTGAAGGGTGTATTTTCTGGATCATCCCAGTATGGAGGATTAGGCTTAACTTGACAGAGCCACTCCAGCATTCCCATTTCCCTAAGCCTCTGAATCCCTTCATCAATAGTAAACCAGGGAACATCAGGCATCTCTGGCTCATTCACAGTGGGCCATCTTTTGATCCACACTTCCACTAACCAGCCAAATAAACTATTAAATCTTGCTTTACTCTACAAGCTACAACATTAAATTCAGAATCTCTGCTTTATGGGCCCATATCAACAAATTCAGCCTGATCCAGGTGTATATGTTTTCCACCATTATCCCACACTCGTAAAATCCATTCCCACACTTGCTCATTAGCTCTCTGCTTGTAAGAGTTAGAAAACTCGAGGAGTTCTCTGGGAGAATAGCGACCTCCTCATGGGTCACAGTATGTACCTCACCCTTAGGAGCCTTCTGTGACTTGAGCCTGGTTATGGGCCTAGAGGCAAAAATGGGTGGCAAAGGTGGGTCCTGAGGAATGTCAGCCTTATCCTGTGTGGTCAACACAGAATTAGTCTCCCCAGGCATACTAGAAGATGCCAAGACCACAGGGGGCAGAGGCAGCAATGCCTCTCCCAGAGCAGGTTAGGGGATCTCTTCCTCTGGCAAAATAATCTCCTCAGCATCTAAAAACTCAACATCCTCAGCTTCCTCAGGATGCTCCCACACATCCCCATCCCAGTTTATGGGATCCCAGTCCTTTCCAATCAATGCCCTCACTTTCGCTTCAGATACCCTTCGAGGCTGAGCATTAAACTTACGTTGCAGTTCAGCCAATCGAATAATGAGGGACTGTGTTTGAGTTTCTGCAATCTCAGCCTTTTGACTAAAAGAGAGATTTTCTTTCAGGACACATTTAGAAATTTTAAATTTCTTATCTGCGTCTGGAGCCGGGAATTTGTATCATTGAGCTCCTTATTTTCTTTTCTTAATATGTCCTCACAGCCAGAAGACATCAAACTTCCTATGGATGTTTTTTTTTTTTTTTTTTTTTTTGCGATACTGGGGATCGAACTCAGGACCCTGCACTTGCTAGGCAGGCGCTTATTCCACTGAGCTATATCCCCAGCCCCCTATGGATGTTTTGAGCTCATTGTTTTCCTTCAGTAGTTTGTCCAGCGATGCTAAGAGCAACCAGCCAGCATCATTATATTTCCTACTCTGCCAAAGAAATTCAAAGTATTCATGCACAGGTTCGCTAAATTCATGACATCTCACAAGTGGTGAATCAGGATAGTCAAATGGATCTACCTGGCGTAGCAGATCAAACAGTTCATGCCAAGGATTTTTCATATAGCCCACAGAAGTGGAAGGAGAGACCATGGTGTCCTTAGGTCTCATCAAATTACATAGCCAACTCAAGGAACTCTGACCAGAATCTCACATACAGAACAGCCGAAGGCATTCAGTGCATCTCTTTTGGGCAACATCTCCGAACCTTTCCCAACTCTTCCCACAAGCCATTTCCAAAGGCTCTTAAACCACATAGTCAGGTATAGTCACAGCAACAACCCCATTCCGCTGGTACCAAATTCTGTCTTGGTTACTTTTCTCTCGTTGCTGAGACAAAATACCCAACACCCAAAATGAAGGAAGGGAAGGTTTGTTTAGCCTACAGTTTGTGGAGGTTTCAGTCCATATTTGGTTGGTTCTGAGGCAGAGTGGCATATGGCAGAGGGCAAACTGTTCAGGGCAGTAGAGCACAGCAAAACAACCAGCAATAGGGAGGAATGGCTGCAAGCAGCCTCTTTCCTTCCCTTACATTGTAAACAGCTTACCCCCACCCAGGGGGCATGTAGCTCTCACACAGTCTCCATGCCTTCCTTTACCACAGGCTCAGGATATATACAAAGTAAGCACTCAGGCTTCCGGCTGAATCACTCAGCCAAACCTCCAGATTCCCCAAGTTGACACAATGTATCAACCATAACAATATATTTCATATCAACACATTTTAAACAGTTGTATGTCTATGTAGGTATACTTATTCATGGCCTTAAGAGAAAAAGACATTTCTTGCTAGGATACAATACATAAAGACTATACAGGAAAAAATATATATGTTAAATATGATTACACACCAATTGAAATATCCAGCAGCAAAATGATCACTATCAAATCAAAACACAAGTAAAAACTGGAGGAAATATTGGTTTTCATACATTAGAGACTATTTCTGCAATGCAAAATCTGCACAGAAATTAACAGCAAAATGATGTTACCCTAGCTCCAAAGCTCTCCCCACCCTTTGCAAGAGAAAAAAATGACCTCAAGCCAGACCACAATGGCCACCTTATCTTAGAAGGGCTGGACTGCAAGGTCATAGGGACCAGATGTGCTGCTGGTCAGCTGCAATGGTCCGTAGTAAACAGCCCAAACCTTTAAAAACTCCATGCTTTGCACAGCTCACTGCTGCTTTTGTCCGGCAAGTAGCCCCAATCCTTGATCTTCAGTTATAATAAATCCTTCTCGCATCAGACAGTCTGGTTTTGTTTGTGTGGGTCACGACAACCTAGATCTGGTTAATTATCCAATCAGAAAACACTAAATGTAATAGTCCAAACAAGAGTTTCACAGAAAAATAAATACAGATATGCATGTGCATAGGAAAGGTGTACAGTAGTACTCATTGTAAAAGGCAGTGGTCAGAGTAGGTAAAATTATATTTCAAGAATAACTAGTAAAAGGAAAGATTGGAAGAAGAAAGGTGATTTTATTCATTGGAAAACATATCAGCAGCATGTTTCAAAAATTTGCATCTATACCCTTTGTCTTGGTTACTTTTCTCTCATTGCTGAGACAAAATACCCAACGCCCAAAATGAAGGGTGGAAAGGTTTATTTAGCTTACAGTTCGTGGAGGTTTCAGTCCATACTTGGCTGGTTCTGAGGCAGAGTGGCACATGGCAGAGGGCAAACTGTTCAGGGTAGCAGAGCACAGCAAAAACAACCAGCAAAAGGGAGGACTGGCTGCAAGCAGCCTCTTTTCTTCCCTTACATTGTAAACAGCCTATCCCGACCCAGGGGGCATGTACCTCTCACACATCTCCATGCCCTCCTCTTCCACAGGATCAGGATGTATACAAAGTAAGCACCTTGGCTTCCTGCTGAGTCACTCAGCCAAACCTCTAGACTCCCCAAGTTGACACAATGTATAAACCATAACACCCTTCAATCTAAAACACTGCTTCTGGAATTTTCACCGTTGCTCTATTGCAAAAGCATGAAATGAATAATTCTTAGGGCATATCAATAGCACAATTTTATTTTAATAACAAAAAAGAAACAATTGGAAACAATAGAAATGTCTAAAAATGAACATTAAAGCATCCAAAGAATAAAAGCAAGATACAAGTATGAACACAAACCCACTCATGAAAATGAAAATAAAATGTATATATTGAATATATGTGAATATATACATACACATTTAGCTTTGTGTTTACTTATATGGATTTTATATGTGCATATAATATGCTTCTGTGTTCACATGTGTGTGTTTTCATGTACTCACTCAGCATACAGAGTTTTAAACAGTAGACTATATACTATTATTGAGTTTTATCTTTGAGGAAAAGCATAGTCCTGTACCACATAGCAACTTTGTGGACAGACAGGCTCAATATATTATAACGGTCCCATAAAATTAACAGGGATGAAAAATTTCTGCCACCTGGTGATACTGTCATATGGTTGTGCAATACAATACAGTGCATGTGGCAATCCTGGTCTAAGCATACCTACTCAACTACCAGATATATAGAGGTATAATACGTTTAATTATGTATTGTAGGAATACTCAATAACAATAAATGATTTTACTACTGAGTAAAGTATGTACTTTCTAATCATTATAAAATGTAGGGGAGGTTAGGGCAGAAGCAACCTCATTTGTCTTCTTTATACCCTGTCTCTTGATTGTGTGAAGAGTCCAGGCCAAGGATTGACATGTACCATGTTGGTTTGTGTAACTACACTCGGTGATGCTTGTGAAATGATGAAATCTAATGATAAAGAACATATCTCCATCATTAAGTCATACAGGGTTGTATATCAGGAATATGAGCTCTGGGGACTAGGAAATCTTCAGAACTAATACTTAAAAATCTTCAGAGTAGTTTTAAGTACTTTCAAAATAAGCCACACAGTGGCAGTAATGACCATGTCTTGACATGAAGTCTAAGTTTACAAAAAGGACCTATAGAAATTGGTCAGACCTTTGTCAAAAGGAGAAAATTGACAAGAGAAAAAGAAGATGTAGAAATAATTTAGCAAAGAGTATTGTTTTCATTAATGCCAAATAACAAAGCTCCAACAAATAATGGAAATGCCTCTGTTTTATTGAATGGAAAAAGCAGCAGAATGGGTATGTTTACTGAAACATAATCAACATCCTATCTGAATGCAAGATTCTTACAGAGAAACAGAATTTGCTCTTCTCCTCTTACTTCTAATAAATTAGTTTAGAACATAAACCGAGGGGTACTGATGGTCCCTCTATGGAAGCAATTGAGATGACTTACAAGGCCAATTGGAGAAGACAAATCTCTATTCAACAACTGTACCTATTTGGGGGCAGCATCAGCCAACCGCTCAGTAGGATCCAAGTTTTCCAGAGAAATTTATAACCAGTAGGTTGGTAACTAATTCTAATTTTTCTTAATGCATTATTCCATCTTTGGACCATTAGTTCACAGTTTCTGCTTTGAGTTCTGAGAAATGGTGACATTTGCTCAAACTCCTGGATAGAAGTTAGGAATAGAAAGAGCCTATTACTTGCTCTTTTATTGATAGTACTTATAACAGATATTTTTGAAATCTTTTCTTTCAAATATTTGGATTACTGCTGTATGATAGAGTTGTTTTTACTTGTAACATTTTGGTCCAAAAATGTGAAGTTAGTATCAAAATGTATTATTTTGAACCTATTTTCTTTCTCTCATAGCATTTCATTTCAGCAACTGTATTTAGTTTGTGATTGAAGTTTAATTTGTGGGCATTCTTGCCCAGGATTGATTCAAATATGCAAGAGTAGCAACTAAAAAATATATACTAATTTACAAGCATTCCTCCAAAATGACATCCTATATAGATTCAAAATGAATCTAAAGATACCTTCCACTTTCAGCTCTGACAAGTAAAGAGCTTAAAAGTCACTGTTCCTGTCCTTAGAATGAGAAAAAGAAAAAAAACCCTAACAATGACCTGAAAATCAATGACTATTCTAGTGTCCGTCAGATGCAGTGATGGTAAACATCACTTCAAAATCTAGAGAGACCAGTGAGTACAGACACTTATCACTGACAGCACCTAATCTGCGGCAGGACTGCTAGGAGCTTCACTTGGCAGGACACTTAGGTAATAATGCTGACAAGTTTCTAGAGTATCTGTGTGCACCAGAACATGAGCTGCGGTCATCTGGGGCCTGTCATTCTTGGGAAGGCACCCGTCCTTCATCAGTTTACCTCCTGGAACCATACCTAGCTTCTCAGAGAAATGAACAGGAGCAGCAACAAATCACCTCACATCTTTGCCAGTGTAAGAGGAAAAGGAACAAGTTTGAAATGCACACAGAGCATTCTGGGTAATAACTGCCTAAGTTTTCATACAAAGGAACTTCCTGTCTCACAGGAGGAAGAAAAAAGAAATATCTGTGGAAGACAAACCCAGGGAATAGAAGCACATAAAGTGAAGGCAGTGTAATCACAAAATTATAGAAAAGGCCCCTTCCCCTATGTCAACAGGGCTCCACGACAGCAGCAATGAGCTCAGCGTAAATAGTAGTATGTTGTAGACGCTGTTGTGATCTCTCTGGAAAAATCCCAAAGGACCAGTACAGACAAAACAGTAACAAAGAAAGAAAACAAACATTGGAGGATTTCAAGGTCCCTAGCATTTACAGCCATCATAAACATTAAATCAACCCCAAATATTAGCCAGGAAAACACAAAACCATACAGTAAAGGCTATTACCCGGGCTCCTATTTTCTATTGTATTATGTTCTCCATTTCAAACTTCTAACAAAAATCTATGAGATATACAAAATAGTAAGAAAAAATTAAAGGAAACAGTCTGAAGATCAAAGTAAGCATCAGAACTCATCTATCACAGATAGATATTAGAATAATCAAGGAATTTTAAATAAGTATAAAAAATAGTAACAGGAAAAAGTAGACAACATACAAGAATAGATGGTACTATAAGCAAAGAAATGGAAACTGAGATAATCAGAAGTAAATGCTATAAATAAAAAACAGTATAACAGAAAAAAATACACACAATAGAATTATCAAGAGAAAGCCCCTACCCCAGAGAATGAACATGAAAAAGGATATTCAAGAACTACCGGAACATTCCCAAAGGTATACACAAAGCTTAATTGGCATAACAGGAGAAGAAGAAAGAGAATGAAGCGGGACAAGGTGAAATAGTGACCAAGGATTTTAAAGTTAATGACAGAGATAACAGATTCAGGAAACTTACACAACAAAATACCACACACAGTAAATATCCCCCAAACAGTAGGCTGGATGTCATTTTCAACTAGGAAAAGATAGAAGAGAAAACTAGCATTGGAGAGTGCGTAACCAGAGAATATAAAACCTGACTTGCAAAAGGAAAAGACTAAGAAATATTCCAAACACCTCCCGCACATCTAATCAGAAAGGACAATGACAAGTGGAACAATTCAAAGACTTAAAGAGTTAAAGGGACAAAATAACACCAAACCAAATTATTTCCAGTGCAACGATCCCACAAGAGTGAGAAACTGCAGACTCTTCAGACAAATTATAAAGTGAGGAAATTCAGCACTCATCGGTTTTGCAACCAACCCTAAAAGATATTCTTAAAAGGAAAAGGAAACAATAGATCAGAAACTCTGAACTTCATTTTTAGAAAAGTCCCAGGGAGGTAATAAATGAAGATAAATTAAAATTTGTTGTTTTTCTTATCAAGTTAGACAGAAA
Organism: Dinomys branickii; assembly: GCA_004027595.1. Taxonomy (NCBI): domain Eukaryota; kingdom Metazoa; phylum Chordata; class Mammalia; order Rodentia; family Dinomyidae; genus Dinomys; species Dinomys branickii. The sequence goes on along the minus strand of PVLD010003586.1, from coordinate 76,707 downwards.
AATGTTTAAAACAGTAATGATGAGTCATGAGATGATCACAAATCAATGATCGACAATAATTTTATAACACAAAAAGAACCGGTAATACTGTTATAAAGAACGTGAGGTAGCCACGAGGTGGCAAACTGTTATCTGAGAGTGAACTCAGCTACATTGTAAGTGTGCACCACACATTTGTGGACAACCACTGAAACAAGTACAATAGATATGGCAGAAGAGACAGAATATGGGACTATAAAATGCTTATTTAAAACTAAAAGAGGAAGAAATAAAAATACAAGAAACAAAGGAAAAGGGCAAAGAATATAAACCAATTACAGAGTGGCAGATAATTAAATTATATCAACAATTACATTAAATATGCTTTCTTCAAATATACAAATTACAAAACAGAAAATGTCAACATATACCTTTAAAAAAACATATATTTTCTTTAAGAAACACACTAAAGATGAAGACAGAAGATAAAAGGAAAGGGATACCAAATATACATTTCATGCTAACATTGATCTGAAGAAAGCTGAAGCAACTCTATTATTTCTATTTTTAAACAGTGAAAATTATCAAGAAAATCAATTTTTAAAAATGTCTAATGATAAATGGGTCAATTCTACAAAAGTGATAAAATAATCATGAACCTGACCAAAAAGAATCAAAATATATAAAGAAAAAAAGTTGAATGAACTAAAAACACAAATTAAAAAATCTACTGTATTTAAAAATTTCAGTCTCCATTTATCAGTAATTTCCTCATCCAGGAAATAGAAAACTCAGTAAAGATATACTTGGCTATTCTGAAAATGGCCATACTACCAAAACTGTTGTGCAGATTCAAGGCAGTTCCCATTAAAATACCATTAGCATATATCACAGATCTAGAGAAAACATTCCTTAAATTCATCTGGAACTAGAAGAGACCCAGAATAGCAAAAGCAATCCTGGGCAACAAAGACAAGTTAGGTGGAATCACAATCCCTGACCTAAAATTATACTATGAAGCTACTATAATAAAATCAACCTGGTATGGGCTAAAAAACAGACCTGAGGATCAATGGAACAGACTGGCAGATGCAAACAAAACCACAAACACACTCAGCCACCTAATCTTTGACAAAGGGGCCAAACAAACTCACTGGAAGAAAGATAACCTCTTTAATAAATGGTGCTGGAAAAACTGGCTTGCCACTTGCCAAAGAATGAAAATAGACCCAAGTGTATCACCATGCACCAAACTCAAGTCAAAATGGATCACAGATCTCAATATTAAAACAAAAATACTAAATCTATTGGAAGAGAAGTTAGGTAAAAATCTTGAAGACATAGAGGTAGGCAGAGAGTTCATCAGCCAAAGTCAAACTGCAAGGGAAATACTTCAAAGACTCAACAACTGGGACCTCATCTTAGTGGAAAGCTTTTGCACATCTAAAGAAATCACCATCAGAGTAAAAAGAATACCTACAAATTGAGAAAAAATCTTAGCTGGCTGTCTCTTAGAGAAAGATCTTCTATCTAGAACATACAAAGAATTAAAAAACATGAACCTCTTCAAATTCAAAGACCCAATCCAGAATTTGAGGGCATCTGAGATGAATACACACTTCTCAGATAAAGAAATACAAGTGGCAAATAAATATATGAGAAAATGTTCAACATCCTTAGTCACTCGAGAAATGCAAATTAAAACAATGTTGAGATTTCATCTCACCCCAGTAAGAATGGCTACCATTAAGAAATCAACCAATAACAAATGCTGGCCAGGCTGTGGAGAAATAGGAACTCTTTTCCACTGCTAGTGGTTATGCAAACTGGTAAATCCACTGTGGATCGGTTTGGAGATTCCTCAGCAAACTAGGTCTAGAGGTCTCATTCAGCCCAGCTATTCTTCTGGGTATTTTCCTAGAAGATCTGAAAAGATCATATCATAGCAATTTATGTGCACCCATGTTTATAGCAGTGCAATTTGTAATAACTAAATCTTGGAAGCAACCCAAATGTCCATCCACTGAGGATTGGATGAAAAAATTGTGGCATTTTTATATAATGGAATATTCCTCAGCTATAAAGTAAGACAAATTTGAGGCTTTTATAGGTAAATGGTCACAACTAGAGACCAGACTCATAAGTGAAATAAATGAGATGTGCATGTGTAAGCAACATACTGTGTCACTAGTGAAAGAACCTGAAAGTGTGAATATAAATTAGAAGGTATGATAAACATTGTGAAATGAAAGGAAACTGCTCAAAAGTAAAGAGCAACTGGGATGAGGGGAAAGAGAAAAAGAAGAAAGGGATAATTATGTATGTATGCATGTATGTATGTATGTATGTATGTACAGGATGGCTAACATAGTTGTACTACTGACTTAGGTCACTTTATTGTAAGGATCAGTTAATAATTAGTTGTTTGATCAATCTTGCATGTCTGTATTTGTTTCCTGAGTATACACTTCGAAGTTATCAATATGTAATTCAACAACCATTGCTAATTCCCTGTCACCTTGTCTGTAATTCAGTTTTGCTTGTACTATTTTTGTGCTACGCTGTAAATGGCTGTCTGTTTGTTAATATGTTTTCATTCTTGTACTTTTAAAATTAAAAAAAGATACAGTTGGCATAAACTGTACATTGAAAAGACTGGTGTTTGTGTAATACTTTTTCTAATACAGTAGATTACACATTCTTCTCAAACTTATATACAAAATTAGTCAAAATTAACCACTTTTTCAACCATAGTGTATACATTATAAAATTGAAATAATAGAAATTATAAAAAGTATGTTTTCAGATTACACTGAGATTATTTAGAAAATTACAGTTGGAAAATTACAAAATATTTTGACATTAAACAATATGGTGGATTGACAACTGGTGGTCAGCTTGCAATAGCCAGCTGAACTGAGTCAGCATGGGCTAGCCAGGATCACAGTCTCTGACACCTATGCTCTCTGCTGAATGCATTTATTACCATTTCTTCAAAACACATGCATTTCCAGTGTGAGCAACGAAGTTACTCTGAGCTTCATCCACCAGGGCAGACCTGCACCTGTGGTGAAGTTTTAGCACTTGGGTCAGCTGTGGTCTGGTCCTCCCTTCCTTATGACATCGTCTGTGTGAGAAAGTCTGGAAAGTGACTCTGTGAGCTTTCACTGGCTCAGACCATGATGTGTGTTGCATGCATATGTGTTGATAAAACCTTATTTAGTATAATACACAAAACATAATTTTGATAGTGAATGAGATATTACACTCACTGGTCCTTTCAGTTTAAGTATAAGTGATTTCCTGTTAAACACCCCTATAGCTTCTCGGTAACAGTGTGACTTCACAAAAAGCCCTCATTCCAGGCAGCCCCCTGAGAGCCCCTTCTGGTCAAGATGCCCTGCTGTGGGGACTGAGGGTGGCCGGGTGCTAGGTTTCCCCTGTTGTCCACTCCAACACCTGTCTCACTCCCAGCCCAATGGGTACTGTGCTGGAACAAAGCAGGCTGGTGCTCACTGCACAGCCAGGACATCTTGGTTTCCCAGCCTGATGCATCCACATGTGGGAGTCAGAGGATTAAGTGAAAGCCAAGCCTGTGTTGGAAGGCAGCACAGACAGAGCTGAGGATCACCTGCTCTGGAACCTCAGAGAGTAAAGGCAGGAGGGCGGACGTTTCAGAACAACTTTAAGTGTGTATAGCTCTGCAGTGCTGCCAGCTCATCTATGTCTGTGTCAAAAAGTTGTCCTCATCATCCTGATTTATGAGCCCAGGGAATGGAGCAATGGAGTGGTTATGATGTGTTCTCAAGAGCAATTTCATGTAGATTTCAAGTGCAATTAATTAAAAGCAACTTGACCTCTGGTGCAGATCTGAGATTTTTTGCACCACCCTCAGAGGAGCAGGAAGTGTAACAATGGCAGGCTCTGGCGCAGCTCTTCTTGAGCAAAGGAGCGGGACCAGCCCACTTGCTCCACACACCAATAGCAGGGCACCCTTCCCTCCTCTCTCCTGACAAGGTGCCCACGCCAGCTGGGGGACTGAAAGAACATGTGCTAATGCCACTTCTCCAAGAGTGCTTTGCGGGTCCCCTGTCTTAGCAACTGCCAACCTACCCAGGGTAAATTCTGATAGCACTGCGTGCCATACTTAAAATTCCCTATCTGTGAGATTACTTCATGAATATCTGCTTCTTAGAAAAATCCCTGAACTCCCACAGATCAGGGACATTTTGTTTGTTATGAGAATTTTGACTCCTGATGCTGGCTTTTCATACACCTGGTGTTTTCTAGGCTTTACCTGATACTTCCCAGCTATTCCATCTATATTCAATGAAGAAATGAACGTGTGAGTCTGTATTGAATTAATAAGCTAGAACTAGGTATTTTAAACAAGAGACCATATTTTATATTAGAACTATTCAAAATTAACTTTTTTTTTTTTTTTGGCAGTACTGGGGATTGAACTCAGGACCCTGCGCCTGCTAGGCAGGCACTTATTCCACTGAGCTATATCCCCAGCCCTCAAAATTAACTTTAATGCTACAAAGAAATTACTTCATCTCACTTGTCCTATGCAAATTGAACAAATCTCAACTTCTTCTCAGCACTCAAGTCAAACATCACTCTTGTCAATTCCAGAGATAATTTTCCATTCTGTGACAACACTTGGACTCTGTTTGTCTATAGTTAGAAATAGAAATAGTATATGCTTACATATCTCCCTATAGCATTGACTTAGGGCAGCAATAACCCATCTTTTAAGCTTTCCATGTAGTGCTCAACAGAAAAGTATTCAGTAAGCATTACTGAATAAATATATGCCTCAGTACCAACAGTTAAAGCTGTGGATGGCATTCTTTTTCTTCTTCTTCTTATGTTAAACAGAAAAGAAGAAAAACAAAAGAACACAAAAACATAAAAATGACACAGAATTTTTAAAAAGGATGATAGGAAATTAAAAATGGTAGTTGTATTATGTATTGTTATCTTCAAAGTAGTTGCTTAGATTATCAGGTGTAGGCATGCAAGATTGATCAAACAATTAAACATTAACAGTTCCTTTCAATAAACCATTAGAAATTAGTAGTACAACTGTCTTAGCTAACTTGTATGTGTGTGTGTGTATGTGTCTGTGTATATATATAAATAGATAGATAGATAGATAGATAGACACTTTTTTTTACTTACTTTCTTTCTTTTCTCTTTTCCCTTATCCCAGTTTTGTTTTTGTTTTCCTTTTGAGCAGTTTCTTTCCCTTTCACAATACCTATTGTACCTTTCAGATTTTATTTACTCTTTCAGGTTGTTACACTAGGGAGACAACACAGTGTTTATACATGTGGGTCTGATTTGTTTCACTTATGAGTATGGTTTCTAATTGTATTCATTTATCTATAAAAGCCTAGAGTTTAGCTAATACTCCATTATATAAAAAATCACACCTTTTTCTTCCATTCCTCAGTTGATGGGCTTTTGGGTTGTTTCCAAGATTATCCTATTACAAATTGTGCTGCTATAAACATGGGAACACATATATCGCTGTGGTATGATGTTTTCAGTTCTTCTGGAAAAATACCCAGGGGAGAAATATCTGGGTTGAATGGGACCTCTAATCCTAGTTTTCTGAGGAATATCCACACTAATTTCCACAGTGGTTGTGCCAGTGTACACTCCAACTGACAGGCGAGAAGGGTTCCTTTTTCCCCTCAGCCCTTCCAACAACTGTTATTGGTCGATTTCTTGATGATAGTCATTCTTTCTGGTGTGAGATGAAATCTTAGTGTTGTTTTAATTTTCTTGAATGACTAATGATGTTGAACACTTTCTCATATATTTTTTGCCATTTATACTTCTTTATCTGAGAAGACTGTATTCATCTCAGGTGCCCAATTTTAGAATGGGTCTTTGAATTTTGGGGACCTGATTTTTTTAATTGTTTCTATGTTCTAGATAGAAGTCCTTTGTTTAAGGGACATTTGTTAAAATCTTTCCCACTTCATGGGTTTTCTTTTTACTCTTGGTGATTTCTTTTGATGTGTAGAAACTTCAATAAGGTGAGATCCCATTTATTGATTCTTTGCAGTACTTCCCATGAAGTTTGGTGTTCATGAACTCTGCCTAGTCCTATGTCTTACAGATTTCTACCTACTTTCTTTTCCAGCAGATTTAGTGTTTCTGTTTTAATATTTAGATCTTTGATCCATTTTGACTTTAGTGCATGGTAACAGACACGGGTCTTCTTCTTTAACATGTAAACGCTGTCTTACAATTCTTCCTCGTGGATGTTACTCCCACCCATAAGCCTATTTTTCTTCAGATGCTTATTTGAACAAAAGTGGGAAGAGCTATATAATTTTCTGATCTTAACTTCATAATTCAGTCCATTTTTTCCTCATTTTAAGAGAAAAGTCCCTCTCAATGACTTCTTTCTGACCCTTGAAGCAGACAGAAATGTCACTCCAGTCCTCGCAGGGCTCTGGAGCTTATAGTTATCCCAAGTAGAGCCTAGTAAGGTAATGTCAGGCTCTCTCTCTATCTCTGTCTCTGTCTCTCTCTCTCTAGCATCTAAGTCAAGTGCCTCCAGAATATCACACTGCTTCTCTGGATTAGTGTTGCACATCTTGTTAAATGACTGTAAAGTGAAACCCTTCCCCATGAATGTTTAATGCGCTTAAGGGAATGGCAGACGCAGACAATTCATTTGTTAAACAGTGCTGTTTGCAAAGAATTTCAAGTAGCTAACCTGGAATTCAAGATAAAACAAGGGCAGGTTTGCAGTGACAGTGTAAGCAATCGGAATTTTTTTCTCCCAAAGATGACAGTGTGCCTGGGTGGCTGTGGCCCTTGTCCTAGTGAAAACAAATGCCTGCACCAGGAGGCTTAGTGATGGACCTGGATGTGCAGAATATCCTGATGGTCACATTTGCAACTTGAGCATAAACTCTGGACTAGACTTGCTCAGAACTTCTGCCATTTAAGGAAGGATAATGCTCAGTCATGGAAGGTAGTTGTGCATTTTTAGAATGTGTATCAGAAAGCCAGGCCTGCACCCACCAGATTCCAGTAGCACTGTCCTCAAAAGTGTCATAGCCAGTGTTTGCCTCATCTTCAAATGTCTGGGGAAGGGAGGGGCTGCCCCTGGTGGAGATCCATCTCGTTCCAAAGATGTAGGATTATCTCTGTGGCTAGCTGTCTAACAGAAGTAATGTGCAAACTTGCAGCCCCGTTTCTCCCTTGGCATATTTTGGGCATAAATCAAGCACTAGTTTTTAGACCGGAAACAAGACAATAACATGGTTCATCATCCTGCTGTGTTTCTACGCAGCGTGGAGCATGCTATTACTGCCATTACCATTTCATTCATTGCTGTTGTCACTGACGCTAGTATTTCCTTACATCTCCTATTTTAAAAAATGAGCTTACAAAGCAAAAATGTTTTCTCAACTGTTCAGCATATTTGCATTTTAATCTGCTCCCAGATATTCTTAGCCATACGTCAGATTACTAATTTCTCTAAGATTAACTGTGTTTTTGGCCTCCAAGTATAGATTCCCTCTATATTTCTCTTTACATATTCTAAGGATAGCATTAAAGGAAATCGAAGGTTCCTACAATGTTTAGTTCCTGTTTGATGGATTATTAATATCTATCCCCTATCATTATTTTCTCTCAAAACTTACAGCATGGAAAATTGCTGTCAAATTGGTATTTGCTTCCTGTAATAATACTGTGAAGCAAGGGTCTCGGCATGTAATTCACCAAACAAGATATTTGACTAGAAATACATGGCTAAACATTATATTTCACTCTTGAATTAACCAGTGCAAAGTTCAAAGAATGTCATTTCCTGCTGAAAAATTAGCAAAGCCAAAGAGGATAAAGATACCATAACAAGGACATAGAGGCGAGGCCTGTGGATGTTCAAGGAATAATGGAGACAAGATAAAACGTGGCACCCCTGCCTTCATGTTAGACCTACCTCCTTCTTAACACTTAGGTCAGCTCTCTGCTCAGTATTACTCCCAGACATGCTCATCTCTTAAATGTCTGTCTAAAATCTGGTAAGGCAAGGATCCTAAATTTACCAAAACGACGTCATACCCCTTCAAAACTGAAGACACCAATTTAAAAGTAAGGTGTTTCCAAGATTTGCCAGGAAATTCAGCATCTGGCTTTTACAACATCCTTTTCCAGAGTCCCCCAGAGGGCTCCCACGTCACCCCACTCCTTGTTGCAAAACAACAGTCACCTCAATTCCAGGAGAAGCAGAGCCTGTCAGACATTCGCACCATGAGGGAACTGAGATCCATCTAGAGGGGCAGGAGCAATCATCTTACGAAAACCAAATTTTCCCCTTCAAACAAAAGGATTTCCTGACAGAACCAGTCCAGAGATAATAATCTGCCAGATCACAACTTGATCTGACTTTCTACCTTGCCAGCTGAGCAAACCCCAGCCGTGCAAACCCCCAGACATTGCTTTTGGTGGCCTTTTCTATGATATCTCAAAGTTTCTTGCAGTCACTTAAAGACAGATATTGAATCTCTTCATCATTCATTTCCTAGTGTGGCCAAGCTGACTAAAGCTCCTTTCTAACCCTGCACTACCATTCATGGTCTTGATTGGTGTCTTGAGGTAGGTGGCCAACCTTGGTCTGTTGGGATCCCTAGACCCAAGGCTTTTGTCATAAAAATCTAGTAACAACAAAACAAAATTGACCATGACCAGCATGGTCTTCTAGTCCTGAAACTGACAGATGCCCGTGCATCTGTTTGCCCTCATTTGTTTACCCCAATCTGGTCCTTAATAGTTTTATTTTTCTGATGCTGGGGACAGAACTCAGGGCCTGATACATGCTAGGAAAATGCTGTATCACTGAGATACATCAGCAGCCTCCAATCTGGGGAATCTGCTCAGACAGCTCCTTGTGTCTATGCTGATCAGTGCAGAATGCAATGGGTTGGTACATACAGCTCTTCAGTTCACCGTACTCTCCTTCTTGATCGTCCTTAAATGTCTTCCTATTATATCTATTCTCACCCTGGACTCTAAGTATCTGCTTTGCCATTACACTGACAGCCTTAGAATGTGTGATCTTAGCCGTTCACACCATATTTCGGAGAGAAAATGTCTTATGTGTAGAGGGATGCCAGAATATGCAACTGCAAAAGTGTTCTTTGACATACAGATTATTTTGAGCTAAAACCATTGAGAACCAGCAAATGCAGGGAAAGCTCAGCAAACAGAGTATAAATTTTCTTTTTAAGGAAGATTCCTATTTGTAGAAATCTCTCTCTCTACTATTTAGGAAAGGCTGCTCAATAGAGAAGCTACCTGCAGGGTAACCCTTACGAACAAATCTTGTGTTTTATATTGTCCAGGTTACCGTCCCGTAATGTACCTCCCCCACCTTGGTAGCCTCAGACTCCTTTTTTCTTAGCCTAATGTGGGATATACATGCTTAGATTATAAATATGCCCATATGTTACTCATTTTCAGGTGCCCCACATATGACATGTATGATGTCCATGAAAATATATCTACTTTCCACTTGTCAACCCACCTTTTGTAATAGCGTCCAACTGAAAACCTAAAAGTAGAAAACATTGTCCTGCTCTTCCCTCTTCTTATGCAATGATAGTAGAGACACAAAAGACACCATCCCTACACCCTCTCTGGGACCCTGTAGAAAGGACCCATGAGACCCGTGCTGCTCTGAACCAACACCCAAAAGGTGAAGTCCTGGTGGACTGGGATGAAGGGAGAGAGTGAAAGGATATAAAATCACAGCTTCCAAGGTCTTTCCAGAGTTGGAAATCCTGTAGCTAGTCACTTCTTTTTGTAATTCCCATCAGCACAGTTCTAATCACAGGAGGGTGAGCAGAGCACACAAATGAACACATCATTTTAAATTGTTGATAACAGCAAACCATAGAAAAGATCTTGAATATCTGTCCACGGGCATGAGGACAATGTCTACAGGATGAGAAAACTGTGGCATGGTCACTTTGGGAACTGCTGTGTGACCATCCCACATGAGTGTGTGGCAATTGTACAGCAAACTGAAAATGCCATTCATCATGTGCTAGAAAAACAGGAAGGGCACAGTACATTGTGTGTGTGTGTGTGTGTGTGTGTGCGCACGCACGTGTGTGTATACACGTGTGTTTGGGCTGTAACACAACTCTATGAAATGGCTCACAAAAGCTTCAGTCTCTCTCCACACAGATGCTTTCACCTCCTCTGCCCGCAGGAAAGGACACAGACACAGCTTAAAACTGTGCTCCTGCACAATCCCCCACTCCCCACCCCCAGTGTTCCTGCATGAACACAGAAAGGCAAAACTCAAGGCTGGCAAGAGAACTTAACATTTGTTTTAACCAGCAACGTATGGGTCATTGTTTTTTCTAAAGTATTCATGAAAAAAAGCTCATAAATATGAGTATGTATCTCCTATACCACAGGAGTTTTGTTTGTAAGGGCCGAAGGCCATGGCTTTCACATTTTGTACAGGAAGGACAGGGGCTCTGTCCTCCAGCTCCATGAGGACAGAGCTAGCTCCGACATTGTGGCAGACAGCGCCTGGTAGTATGTACACTGACCAGCCCTTTCTTCCTTTGCAGTTCTCCGCTCTGATTGGGCCCTGCCTGCCTCCCTTTCTCCTCCTCACTCATCCATTGCAAGGCCAGGCGCCTCCATCCATACTGGAGTTGACTCCCTTCCATGCTGTGACGCTCTGTGACTGGTGGAAATCTGTCTCTGTGGCTTCCCTGGGGTCCAGCTTTGTTCATCTTCCACAGCATTAGTTGCCAAGGCACTGAAACAGCCTGCCTCACTAGCCTTGACTAAGGGCCTGGGAGCACCCTTACTAGACATCATTAGCTAAAGCATTCTTGAGTGTTTCTGAAAAGAACAATCACCACACTGAAAAGTTTAATGAAACTTTGCTGGAAAGCAATTCTGATTTATGAATTCTATATTCAACTATCTAAGTCCATCTGGTATGTGCTTGATAATGGTGACTTTTTGGGTAAGGAATTCTTAGAGTTGCAAATGCTATATAAATTCCCAGTGAGGCAAGCATTTGGATGGGTGTGAATATGTCCTGTGTAACTGCTCATTATACACAAACACTAGGTTTACACGGTGGCCTCTCTTCCTTCCTTAGTGCCTCTGAATCTAGAAGCATAATCACATGTGAGGGCAAAGACTTGCTACTCTAGGAGGAATATTTCAGTGTGTACTAGATAGCAGGCTCTTCTTTATAACTTAGTGTTTTGCAATATATCACAGAAATGATTAAGAGTTTTCAAAGAATATAGGAGGAGAAGAATTTGCATTTAAGTTCATGTTCTGGAGTCCATGTAAGAGCTGATGTTGGAAGAACTGACTTTTGTAGCACCTTTCTCATCCTCAGCCCTCAGCTCTCTTGTATCCCTGAACTTGGAGTGGCCCAAGGGTAGCAAGCACTTTGGGAGTTTCAGGGCTGTCTTCTTTCTGTGTGTTCTAGTGTCTCACTTCTAGTCCTTTGACTATCTGATGACACCCAGGGAAATCCTGACCACATCTGAGCAGCCTCCAGCTTTGCCTACCCTGCTCTTGCTGACTTCCTCTCTTCCAGCCTCTGCTATAGCAGGAACTACTGCAGCTCAGCACACATACCTTGCACTATTCTGGTGGCAGTTGCATTTCTTACTGTATGTAAATTTTTACAGGGCAAAGAGCATTGTATCCCTGGTGCCAATCACTATTTCCCACACAAAGCAGGATTAGGAAGTGTTTAGGGCTGAAGCCCGTACTCCTATCAGGATTAAATGAAGAGGCTGAGATTTTACTGTTCTCTCTTTCATCCAAGGTACACATATATATATATATATATATACTGTATGTGCATGCAAATACATACACAGACTTGTGAGATGGTTTAAGCAAAGATCTATATAAAGCACTGAAAAATATAGAAGTGTGATCACAGGCTCCTTGTCCCCTCTGGGCTGGGAGCTCTGGGCCGGGCTCTAGGAGGAGATTCCGGGATGTGACTTACATTTTGCAGCTGCACATGGCTCTTCACCAAGCTCTCTGACTTTGACATCATGCTGGGTGCTTTGAGACTGTAGTTTTTACCATTTTGCGACTCTTTCAGTTGCTCTTGGATTTGTTTAGCTTGTTTCCTGCAGGTATAAATACATGCATAAGTATTTACATACTCTTATTGTTGGCTTAAATTTTGATGCCCATTCATTCCCAGTGGCTACATTTGTCATTTGCTAGAGTTAGATAAATTTACTTAACAAAGAGCCCTTCTTTTCAACTCTGCCAAGAAATATTTTCAACCAAGAGAAAACATGATATTATTTAGTCTCCTCCAGGGATTTATAATCAGTAGCACTCCAAAGAGAGATAGGAACCTAATATGTTTTCCTGGCCTCCATGATCGCAACGGGTCCCTAACCCTAAGCGCTAAGCTACAAAGATTTGGAAATGCTACAGAAAAGTGGCTGGCAGCACCATAACCACTTATTTACAATGATACATTTATGCAATGTAAATAAATATACGTGGTTTATGTGCACAGATCACACAGGTATAAAATTGTGTATTTTCTGTCCTTCACAGTTCAGATAGAGTTCATTTATTGTTATCAACACCCCAAATAATAAAAATAGTTCACTTTTAAAGACCTAGTAATTATGTAGTAATGTGCAACACACATTTTAACTGTTTTACAAGTATTGACTCATTTATTTTTTTTACGGTGATTCTATTTGATGAGCCAATATTACACTCATCTAGTAGATGAGAAGATGGAGGCACAAACAAGTTAAAGCATTGGCCCAGCATCACAGAAGCAGTGTTAGTGACTGGCTTGCAGCCCATAAATATGGTGTATATCGTCCACCTGGAATCACCACTGTCAAGCCCCTTGTATATGGCCTCTCAGCTGCTAAGCGGGGAGGCTAAGATTATTCTAGTTTTTGGACTCCCAAGTAAAGTGCTCCTGCCTGCCAAGTGAAGTGACTGCTGCTTGGGTCCAGTGGTATGCAACCCAGAGTGGAAAAACTATTACCTGATGAGCTGTACCACCCTGGGCGATTCCTAGCAATTATCATCGACATGAGAGCAATGCGCACAGAAACACCTCTGCAGAATCACCTCTTTGAAGCATGCCTCTCCCCCAAGTTCGGGCAAGGAGAGATGCTGCTGGACTACATCTCCATGGCGAGATTCTCAGGCAGGCAACCGTCCCAGATGATGGACACTGGAATCTCACCAGTATTTTCTAAAGAATGTGAAAGTTATGAGCAGCGCTTCCCCATTTGAACTTACGTAACACCAGTGTGATGTACCTGTTTGTTTAAATACTTCTTTTAACTTTTCAGTTATTGGAAGGCTTTTTATCTCCAGCACTTTCAGTTGTTTTAATCCAACTGTAATAATCTATGTACTCTTTAACAACTCATCTGTAGCCTATTAGTAAAATTAAGTGCATCCAGTGAGCATTTAAGAAGCACACTGTGGTCACAAAATCCTTCCAGGGATCCATTCAAGAAGCAAAGGAGAAATCAGTGGGTGCTGGCCAATTGAGTCACTATGAAGCAATAAAAGGATGCATGGCACAGAACAAGGACTCAACTACTCTCCGAAGAGTAGATTAGAGTACCAGAAACACTATCTTTTCAGCAGTTCCATAATTTAGAATGTTGGAAATATAAACTTTTAAAGATATATTCCTGTGAAAGTATCTGACTGTGTTTTCTGAACTCTTGTGTAGTTTGCCTTCCTTCACATGTTGCACTACAGTCCTGATATGGTCTTTTTCCGAGGTAAATGGTCTTTGTTTCAGAGCCTGCCCTCCTTTCCTAGGCACACGCTGCTGTAGCTCCTTCTGTCTCTGCTCAAGGAAGAGGAGTGGGCAGCTTCTGACTGCAATTGCGTCAGCTCCCTCAGGACAGCAGTTGCTCCCGGAAAACAACAATATGTGCACTGTACCCAGGAATGGGACTGGCCCAAGCCAGTGTTTTAAGTTTTAAGTTTAAGTAAGTCTTTGCAAGCCACGAGTTTTAAGTTTTTCTGGCCCGCTGCATTAGAAAGAAAATAGACGGATGTTTCAGAACAGTATGCATCACAAGCTGGTGGGAAGACATTATCTTTTGCATCATAGGTTGAGTTCCCAAGGAGCTAGCATTCAGAAATATTATTAGGGATGAAATTGGGGATCAAGTCCTACAGGAGGAAAGGAAATAGGATTGGATGGAAGAAGTTTAAATGCGACCGAGTCTTGGTGATGACCTCAGAAAACCCTAAGAGGAGCTCTGAAGTTGACTCAGGCTTTCACTCCAATTTGAGGCAAAGATCTAGCTTTCCCAAGCCTCACCTTGACCTGTGATTGGACATAGGGCAGGTGATTGATAGAGGAAGCTTTTTCACAGTTGTCTTCTGACACCTCCGGGATTTAGAGCTCCTGTGCTAAACAGGATTGCATCAGTGCCTCAGAGTGTCCCTTTGAGCTGAAGCCTCTTACTCCAGGAGGACTGCCCACAGGAAGAGGCAGGTTACACCATGCCTGGAATAGCAGTTCCCCTTCTTTCCTACTCGTTTCCTCCATTCTTATCCCCAATCTAATTAGAGAGTCAAGTCATCAATGCATTTTCAAACTCTACAAAGGACTCCTATAGTCAACTTAATCCTTCTTACCTATAAAAGTTGAAAGCACAGAGAAGTCCATTAAAAATGTGTAGTTTATATGAACCAGGTCAGCCAGAGTTGAAAGAGTGGTATTGATAGTATGTGGAAACACATGATCTCATTGTGAGTGATCAGAAGAAAATTTCTTTTACCCTGTCTGTAGTGTTGTTGGAGGGTTTGAATAACCGCATCAGAAAATCCTCCAAATTCAAGATGCTCTTCATCCTTGCCTTAGCATCTTTCCTACCAACACATTTGAATCAGAGGTAAGTTTTGCTCTCATAGTCCTTCTAATTAAGTCACGCTACACCAAGGGTGACATATTTTGTAGCTGTCAGTGAGGGAAGATTAAGGTATTATATGCCTATTCTGTTATCCCCAAGGTTTGAGAAAAGGAATAAAACATCCATGCATCCAGAGAAGCAACTTGTGCCAGGGTATAATAAAGTCTGTACTGTTGTCAAGAACATGGACTAAGGGCTTAGAGCAGGGCATGGAGTTTCTCTCAGGCAGAGGAAAAGGAAGGCCACGCCTGGCAACTGGAGTAGGAGAAGCACATACTTCCTGGGCACCTGATGAGAACTATGATTCCAGTTACAAAGAGCTTTGATTTTACTATTGCTATTTTTATATATACCTGTGTATTTTTAATGCAAACACATCCTGGGTGGGCAGGCAGAAGGACGGCCTCCCAGGGGAACTCCTCTAGAGCTTGGGCTTCTGATCTCCCATGATCAATCTGACATGGAATGATGTTTGCATTAAATACCCTGACCCCTCGCCAAGCCACAGGAAGAGCTGCTGGTCTCAGAGCCCGTGTGCCGCCCAGGTAGCAGACTGACAGCCCTGAAGGCAGAAGTCCCTGGTTATCCAGCTTTGTTCTTGTGATTACCATAATCAGCTTTGCACTTATGTGTGGTACAACTACTAATTATATTCTAAAAATAAGCAATTAACTGCTTCTTCATAGTAATTTGCTTATTGTTAAATACACAATTTCTGTCTCACAGACAGCTCGGGCAAGGAGACCCTTCCTGCACCCTGCCAGGTCTGATAACCCATCACATTCTCTGGGGCATGTGCTTAACTTTGTGGTCACACAGCTTCCAAGTCCTTGTGTGGAGTGTGGAGGACACTGGGTGTTAGCAACAGCAAGCCATCATTAAGCATGCGCTCCTTCAGCACCGCACTGTGTGCTCTGTGGCATTGCCCATCTAGTCCTCAACACAGTTCTATATGGGTGGTACTATCACTGAGGCTAAGAGATATAATGAAATTTGCCTTAAAACACAAAAAGCAATTGACAACCTAAGGACATGAATGCAGCTATGGTGGACAGGGATAATACCGTGACCACCACGCACATGAACTGCCTGGAGGCCCTTCAGTGAGAAGGATGACATGAGAGGGGAATTTTGGCTTACTTTGGACAGGTTCTCCATCTATCTGGAAGACTCTCTGAGCCAACAGAGTATAGGAGTTAATGGCATCGGATTTACACCGGAACTGGTAAGCGTCAAAGTCCTGTATCATTGACAGTTTAATATTTAAAATAAATATCAATGTTAGCTCCTCCAGATTAGATCTGAATAGTCCCCCAGAGGCCCATGTGTTGAAGGCTTGGGCCCAGTGTGGAGTTTAGGACAGGTGCTGGACACTTTCAGGAGTCAGGGCTGGTGAAAGGTTTTCTGTTGACTGGGAAGTTTGCATGCGAGGAGGACAGCAGGGTCCTGCCCCTTCCTGTCTCTTTTTCGTGCATTCCACCATGAAGGGACCGTACTTCCTTTGTCATGTGCTTCCACCATGATTGCTGGATCACAGCATGAAAATCAAGGGGCCAAGGGGCCAATCAATCATGGAGTGGAATCTACAAAGCTGCAGGTTGAAAACAAAAAGCAAAAGCAACTATTTTTCCTTTGTAAGTTATTTCAAGTGTTTTATTGTGCTAAGAAATAGTTGACTAGCACAGCATCTGAGAAACCCAGCAACATAACATACAGATTGGATGACTGAGAGGATTGGGGCTGACACTTGAGAAGCCCAGAGTGCCTGGGAAAGAGGGAGCATCCCCAAGCTGATCAGTTACAATGGTCACAGCCCAGAGCTGACTTGAAACAAGAAAAAAAAATTAGGTGAAGAATGAAGAAAACCTGAAAGTGTGGCCTTTAGACACACTGTATCAGTATTATTCCATTATCTGTGATAAGCACACTGTTCTAATGTAAGGTATTAATAAGAGGGGAAAGTGGGTTTTGGGTATGTGAGGATTCTCTGTGCTATTTGTATACTAATTCTGAAAATCCAATATTTCTCTAAACTAGTTTATTAAACAATAATAGGCATGATCTCTGTGTGTATGCTTGAGTTCTGTTACTTATTTTTAGGTCATAATTGGAGTTCACTAAAAAAAAAAATCAGCATACACAACATGCAAGAAGGTATTCTCAACTACACCTGGAAATCGATCCATTTTTAGAAGAGCAAATGGTTAGGCTAGTATCAGCCCGATGAAAAGCAATTCCATGTTGGCTTGCATTTCAGACAAGCTGTGGAACCAACTCTGGGCCAACATTTTTAAAGCTCAGATATCCAAAAGGCTAATGTTTTCATCTGCATTTTTAAGTGCAGATCACATCATTTCCATAAATAACTATCAGAATTCATTTGGAGAAATGTACAAACACGAAGTACGTTCATTTGCTGAAAGTCTAGTTTCCAGACAGAGGGAACTTCAGGGCACATTCCAGATGTGTATACCAGTTGGTCATACAAGGTACAGCCTTTAGTATTCTGTCTTTCTATCTGGCTAAAACCTTCAGGATGTTGAGGTAAAAAGAGTATAAAATGAAAGCTGTTTCTTGTTCAGTATGTTTTTTTCTCTGAATGGTTGGGAATGTTTAGGTTCACTTCTAGGACCCCTGTTCAGAATGATAAGCTCTTTGGTCACCAGCAGACACCTGGCATTTGAGCAACTCCTGTAAATGACCACTATGCAGCAAAGATAAACCCCAGGCCCATTCATCCGCATGCCTGGACACTGCAGTCTACACCTATCTTTGGTCATTTGCTGATGGCTGCTACAGTCATCTGCACAAAATCCCTCTGCTTGGAGAAGAGACCGAGAACATAAAGACCAAATTCTTTCTTTGAGAAGCGGCCTTTTAACACTTGAGAGAAATGGTCTTACTTGCTTTTGAAGTAGAATGCCGCACAGAACATGCCCACGATGACAATTCCAAAGATGATACATGAAATCGACAGCACCTGCCTTTGATAAACTTCTTCACTCTCTGTGAATTTGAAAGAACAGAATTAGATGGACACTAGCAGGGTGCAGCGGCATGGCGACAATCTCCGTCTTTGCACTTCTGAGCTGGCAGGAGTTTTTCAAAGCCAATTTTTTTTGTTCCTGTTGTGAGTAGGACAAAACACGAGGAGGTTATTATGGTTTAGTCTGTTTGCCGATCTCTGGAGGGTAACTGGTTGCTATATATACAGCTTTTGCATCTGCGTGGTTAAATCAGGACTCGCTCACATCATACACTGTGCAAAGTCATCATTCATGTTGTACATCATGTTGTCCTAAGTCATTCTAGGACTTTAGGACACACAGAGCTTATGTGGCTTTGAAACTGTGGAGGCACCAATATTAATGAACTACAGAAACAAATACATCCACCCAGTCTTTCCTGATCCAGTAGCAGCTGCTTAGTCTCTGAGATACTCATATGCCTGGGTTTCTGATTCTCCTTTGGGCCATGGCTGTATCTCTCACTCATCCCTGCGCTGCCATGATTAATGTCAGTCATGAAAGGGGACGCCAGCAGGCATTGTGAGTATTCTGTTTGCCCACTCTATGAACTCCTTCGTACTGATCTCTGGCACAGTGGACTCCAGCCTCTGTTACCAATGTGGTATCTTACTGCTTTTCATCATTAAAAAATATGCAGAAATGAATGTTTCTCTTTCCAGTCACTACAGTTTACATTCTCAGCCCCTTTTCTGAATATCTGTTAAAACAGTCCTTCCATCGTACCAAGAGCAGTGCGTCTGTAGGCCCTAGTGCTTTTTCACTGAAAATTACCTTCCTCTTGTCTTCTCCTCTTCCTTAAATGGAAAGGACCATGATACATAATTATTCATTTGCTGACTTGCAAATACCCTCAAGTGAATTCCTTCCCTGTCTTTTCCATGTATTTGGCAAAATAAGCATGAATGGGTACAAGAAACTGCCTTCCCATGTCTACCTTGAGCAGAACAGATCTAGGGAAGAAGACTGCACAATCAGGTTGGTGGACATCAGTAAAGGATGACAATCACAGTGCTTATTACATGTGTGATAGTCATGGCAACCTCATCAGACTGTGTGCCAGGATCCTCACGAGCATCCTTAGCTTCTCCAGTCTCTGGCCGACATACCACTCTCACTTTACCCATGGTTCACTGCTGTAATACTCTTAGCAAAAATCTAGCTACCAAAGTAGAGATAACTAAAAAGCGAGGAAGTAGGGAGATATTTTTAAAACATGGATGAGGGAATAAGAGATGGCCTAGGGGAAGGAGGGTGGGAAAGGGGAGGGAAAAGGGGTAGGAAAAAAGAAACAAAGGGGGAACATGACGAAAAAGCTTTTGCAAATGGGAAGAAGACCAAAATTTGGAGCAAGGGGGGTGAAGAGTAGGTGATGAAAAACAAGAATTATAATATATTATGTACACATACCGACTCCCCACCATAGATGTAATTATGTATTGCAAGCAGGTGCTAATAAAAAATTGAAAAAAGCATTTAACAAATTAACATCAATTCAAAACTAGACATGAATATTATATATATATATGATCCAAACTAAAGCAAGAACGTCTACTTTGACAACTTCTATTCAACACTGTATTGTGCTGAAGGGTCAGTTAATGAGATTAAGAAAAAAAAATAGAAGTAAATCTATGTCCTTTGACAAAGTAAAAGAAAAACTGTCTTCACAGGCAACATGATCATCTATGCAAAAAAGCTGATGGAACCCTCAGAAGACCTAGGATAACTCCTGAGGAAGGCTAACCATTTTGCAGGATATGAGGCTGCAGGGTAAAAACATTGAGAAGCTATTTAACAGCCGCGAATACTCAGAAATTGAAAAATAAAAAAACCGCACCACAACAACATGTAAAAGGCACAGAGAGAGATGTGATGAGAAAAACACAAACAATGTTTGTTGAGAACTTTAAAACATCACTGAAAAGACTTAAAGAACACATCAACAGAAAGATGTAGTATGTTTAGGGCTAACAGATTTAACATTAAGATATTCTTTCCAAGGTGATAGATTGAGCATAATCCCATTAAACCTGTTAGGAAGCATTTTTATTGTTGCTGTGATCATAGGCATTAACAAGCTGATTGTAAATTATGTGGAAATACAAAAGATCTGGAGTAGCTGAAACAAATTTTCTCATCAAGATAACAAAGTTACACAATTTTATTTCAAGATTTGTTATAAACCTAGATTACAAGCAATATGGTAGCAACCTAATTCTAGATGACTACATCATGATCTAGATGGGAACAGACGAAAGAGTTCAGAAATACATACCCCCTAACACACGTCCTAACTGATGTTTGATGAAGGATCACGTCAAAAGTTCTTTTTTTTTTTCCGGTACCAGGGATCGAACTCAGGACCTTGTGCTTGCCAGGCAAGCGCTTATGCCACTGAGCTATACCCCCAGCCCCTACGTCAAAAGAATGACTACACAAATAGTAGAGCCATGTCCACAAAAATTAACTTTAACTACAACCTCACACCTGCATAACTATAAACTCACAAAGGATCATATGCCTAAATGTAAAATTTTAAAGCATGAAAGTACAAGAAAACATAGCAGAAAATACTGATATGATGAGTTTGAAAAGATTTCCTAACTAAAATACAAAAGATACAAACCAGCAGATGTTTACAGATCAGTAAGGTGGACTTCTCTAGCAGTTATGACATTGGTTTTTCGAAGATGTCACTATGAAAAAGATTAGGAAAGGCAGGGTCTGCGAAATGTATCTGCCAAATATATAGTCAATGACAGATTTATATGTATAACATGTAAGAGGACAAAGGGAGTGAAAACTGGGAGGGAAGGGAATATTGAACTGAATTGAGATGTACACATAGCAGCACCCCATGGTGAATGTAATCATTATATACTGCAAACATGTACTATGTAAAAAATCAAAATTAAAAAAGAATCATTACTAAATAGATAAGCAACCCAATTTAGAAAAGGGCAAAAAATTTAAATAGAAAAAAAGATTTAAATAGACACTTGCACAAAGATGTATAGATGGCCCATAAGTGACAAAAGGATACCTAACATAGTCATTATGGGATTTCAAATTAATATGTAATAAGGTAGATGAGACTGTATGCGGCTCACTGTACACAGTATGATAAGCAGCAACGGAGATCTAGGATTCCCGTGCTCTTCTGGTGCAAAGGTAAAGTGATCTATCACACTAAAAAGCAGGAAGTTAATAGCATTCCCATCTTATAATCCAGCCATTCTTTTCTCAGCGATTTTATCAATACTAATGAAATAATAATTTCATAGTATTAACCAAATGTGTACAAAAAACTTTATTTGTAATAGAAAAAACTGGAAATAAGACAAGTGCCCATTAGTAGGTGAGTGGGTTAACAAAGTGTGGTATGTCCATACAATGGAATATTATTCAGCATTGAAAAGAAATGAGCAATTGATATAAGCAACAGTATGACTCAATCTGAGAATAATTATGATGAATGAAATAAGCCAGACAAAAAAGGTGCATGCTGTATAAATCCAACCAGATAACATCTTGGAAAACAGAAATTATCCTATTAATGGAAAGTATGGATTGAAATACCTAGGACCAAGATTAGGGAGGAGTGCATGAACGAGCTACGAAGTAACATGAGGAAGTTTTGAGAGTCACAGACACATTCATTGCCCCAATGACAATAATAGCTTCATGGGTGAAGAGTTATGGCAAATTGTAGCAAACAACACATTTCAAATAAATGGTTCATTTTATGTTGATTACAGCTGCTATTCAGTTTTATGATTTGGCCTCCCTTTGTTTGGCACTGATACCAATGTAAAGCTAGAAAAGCAGGCTGCCAGGTGGCTCACGGGCACAGAATTTGCCTTGCAGTGGCTCTCGGAGTCTCCCAGAATGGCCCTAGAAGCTTCTTGGACCAGGTGAAGTGAGCCCACATGTATCACATTCCTCCAGTAGTGAAACTGATGTGAGAGCTTCATTCCTGGTTAGAAAATTGGGTACCAGACCCCAAAAAACTGGGTCATTTTCTGCACTTACAAACTTCAAATTCTAGGGGTTGTTTTCCTTCCTTTTTGGAGACTATGCTCTGTAGTATCTCTTTAAATACAGCTGCACATTTTCCAATTCCTTTTCCTGCACAATTGTACTGCAAACGAATATTTTAGGGGTAGCCTCTCTTTTCAGGCATTATTTGCATTTAATTTTATTCCACATTTCTGAATAAGTGGAAAAGGACAGCCATATGATCCAGCAGAGCTGCATGGACATTTTAAATCTGCAAAGATTCAAAGGACACAAAATATGTCATCAAGACCTTTGTTGGGTATAGTGCCATCTTAAAACATGTCATCCTTTCCCCCTCACTTGTAAGCTTATTAAATTTTCAGAAACAAGCACCCAAACAGAAAATACTTGTGTCAATTCCAAAGCATTTCCTTGGACTTAACAGTCATGAGTTGAAGGCTACAAGGGAACAAACATGAATCACAAGTGATCACGTCCCCCGGCAGCCTCTGCCAATGAAAGGGATTTTGAAGGTGACAGGTGATAATACCCATTAAAACAGGATAAAACAAAACTGAGACCATCCTCACTAGAGGAAACTACTTCCATGTAAAATCTATGCGGTGTGTTTCTTTCCATTTGAAGCTAGTCAAAAGTAGCCTGGGGCAATGCAAACAAAAAGAGTCAATTCTGTTTAAATCAAGGGTGAAACCAAAGCTGCAAGGCTGCAGAGCGCCATGTGGAGCCTGCCGCAGCTCAGGCCGCAGCACCGCCAGCGCCTTAAACTCAGGGCTGGCGGGCCGGGGAGTATGGGATTTTTACAGTAGTAAGGATTGAACTCAGGGTCTTTGACCTTAGCTATATCCCCATCTTTTAAAATTTTTCAAAAATTAGTTTTGAAGCAGGGTCTCAATAAATTACTAAATTTCCTAGCTTGGGCTTTTTGAACTTGCATTTCTCCTATCTCAGGCTCCTAGAATTCTGGGAGAGCAGGTATCTACTCCTTAAGTAAAATTTCTTAAGAACACAGCATATACTGCATATGCTACAACTCTAAGTGATACAGTACCATTTAATCAATGCTAATTCTTTAGTTTTTTTAATCTGTCTCCCAGAAACCTATAATTTTGGATTATGAAAAATACTTGCCAACTGCCTGATGGGTGAAAATCTTATGTGACAACAAAAATCTACCTCTGCTCTTGAACATTTTAGTTCATCCATGATATTAAGGCAATGCTACACGATGTACAGATTTCTGGAATTTGAGTCTAACGTGATAAGTGAGTACTGAGTTTAATAGCACAAGAAAACAGCTGGTGAGCTTGCTAATGGGAAAGTGAGGTCATTGTGAGCTGGGTGCAGCAGCACAGGGCTGTTTGTACTCTGGACCACCCAGGAGGCTGAGACAAAGGGACCCTTGCATTTCCCTAAGTTTGAACACTAGCTCCAGACTAATATAGGCAACATAGTGAGACCCCATCTTAATAGATAGAGTAAATAAAATGTATTGTGAACCAGAGTTCTGTAACAAAAATGTAGGAGATTTTGAATCAGGGTGACCACAGTTGAAATTTGAGTTTTACCACTTTTCCATACTATGATTTTGGCAAGTTATTTAACCTGTGGGCATTTTAAGTTTTCATTTAGCAGACAGGAACACTAATGTCTTTATGCAAGGCCCTACCCCTGGTATCTAATATGACCAGCACAGGGTTAGATACCTAGAAGCTGCTCAATAAATACTTGTTCTGGCAAAACAAGTGTCTTTTCTAAGACGGAACAGAGCACATTCTAAATATCCACTTGAAATCACAATCAACAGTACTCAGGTCGGGAAGCTTTACCAGAAAGTAAAACAGGTGACTGCAGTGAAAGTGGAAGCCTTTCTAAGTTAAAAGCAAGAGAAACAACCACGAATAGAGGCTCCTCAGGGAAGGGCCTGAGTCGTTCGGGACAGGAAGGACTTGTCTGTTAGACAGCAGGCACACTCTGCCCTTCAGAGCCACCCCTACATCTAGCTGAGTCCTCCCTGTCCATCTCCACCCTGGGACAGGGACAGGATGTTTTATCTCAGTCCTGAAATCTCAGAGAACAAAGCATTTGCCAATTTTTCTCTAAAACCAGGAACATACAGGATAGATTAAGTGACTGCATGTCCTCCAAACGTCTTTCCTATTAGGAGAAATGGAATAACTTTTATTTATATTTTAAAATAAACATTTTCCTTTGCCAACTGTATACAGGTACCATGCTTGGTGCTACAAGTGAAAGGAGAAGAAACAGGCCTGCTCCTGCCATCGAGAGGTAATGGTCCACTTGGCAGACAGGTCTTCATTAAACAAGCACACAAGAAAATAAAGAATGCTGACTGCGGAACACGTTATGACAAGGAAGTACACAGTGCAGCCTGGGCTCCCACCTGCTCACAGGTCCATGGGTCAGAGAGATGGGCCGCAGGAGCAGGATGCCACTAGAAAAGAAGTACGGGATAGTGAGAGAGGACCGGGGGAAAACAACTGGTAGGAAGGTGGCATGTAGGAATCTGGAATGTATGCAAATTAGCAGAGCGACACAGAGCACTGAGGATGTGATGTGAATGAACATGTCATTGTAATGGCAGCATGCTGCTGAAGAATTACTTCCTCATACACCGGCCTCAGCCAGAGACAGTGGGGACTCGGCCATGTCCTGCCATCTGTATTTAAGGAATCTACTTTTATGTCCCCTGCCTTATTCCTGATTACTTGTTCTTTTGATAATTAATCTTCTCAAGTGCAAGTTTTGGACTTCCTGCCAGAGGTGCTGGCATATGAGGAGCAGATAACCTCCCCGGGGCCTGTGCTCTGTCTCTCCTACACCCCCTTGCTGCAGGCCTCTATGTAGGAAAGTGCACCCCACGGCCCCCGACACAGCAACCGGGATGGCACTCATGCTGGCGAGTGTGACAGCTGCATAACGAGGCTGTGGGTGGTGCTCAGACCCAGAGACACAGCACAGCCTGATGAGAATTCTTGTGGAAGCTGTAACAGTCTTTAGAACCCTAGGAATCTTTCTACAATAACTTGTTGAGGTATAGTGCACAGAAAAATAATGTGAAAAGAGAAATCACAGTAGTTACCCCATTTTCCTCTGCAGATCTCAACACTGAAGATAGAAGTGCAGTGTCCAGATTGGACCAAAGCTCCTTCCTGCATGTGTGAGGGAGGAGAAATGTCTAAAATGTATCTGCATATTCCCTCCAGGTTTGGGACCTAGGATTGCACTGTCTCTCAAGCACATTTCCCTTGTTGTACCAGTTCTAAGCATGTCTACAAGGCAGCATGCTTAGGTCTGACTTACATGAATGTGCTGGCCTTCAGGGAATGTGAGGCTTACACACAGGTTCACACCTGTGCATCACACAGAGGAGCAGCTGTATCTCCAAAGGGACAACTATATATGTAACATTTATGACCCGACCCTATGTGGTTCCAATAGGTAACAAGATGAAAGCATGATTTCTGTGTTGCTTTGTTCTAAAGATTAACCCAACAATAGCACCAGGGCTACTCCTTGTCCAAGTATTTATTACTCAAGATCCTGCCAGTATGAGTCTACACACAGAAGCAAAAGTCATCATAATACAACAGTATTTATAATAAGCCCACAGTCTATGAAATATGTCATCACATAAGACTGCATAATTTCATATTGAATTCAATCCGTCAAGTTAACCTCATAACCTATGTAGGTGAGTCTCTCCTCAGTCATCCTACTCTGATGTTTTGTCCTCATTACCCTGGATTACGTGTAAGTGGATTTATTACTGTATTTTTTTTTTTTGGTGGTACTGGGGATCGAACTCAGGACCCTGCGCTTGCTAAGCAAGCGCTTATTCCACTGAGCTATATCCCCAGCCCACTGTATTAAGAATATTTAGAATGTTTGGAAACTGGGATTTGCATGTTTTAACTTGAGGACAAAAATGAACAGAGCTAAATGGTTTGATAAATGCATTAAGGAATTTTCTCAAAGGAGATTCTGAAGTCAATGAAATGGACTCTCACCATGCAGTGGTCCTCACACGTGTGACCCGAGCATCAGGGAGCAGGGCATGCTCCTGAGGCCTGCTGCAGGGACCCTGTGAATGTGTCCTGGCATCTTTCAGTGCCATCATTCAAGGGCAGAAGGATGACCAACAGGTACGGAGACATTCCTGCCTCAAACACTGTTATTTCCGTCTAGAAGTCCCCTCCATTTTTCTACCTGCAGAATTCCCCCTGTTGTGAATTAAAGTACATCCCCTCAAAGATGTTGAAGCACTGACCTGAGGATATATGAATACAGCTTTATTTGGGTAGAGTCTGTTGTGTTCTAAGTGTGGTTTGTGTCCTTTGCCCAAATTCATATGCTGAAATGTGATGCTCAGTGGGAATATTAAGAGGAAGAGGCCTTGGAAAGGAACCGAGTCTGGAGGGTTCCACTCTCACAGATGCAAGAGAGCCTTGAGGGATCAGATTCCAGTCCAGCTGTGTGAGGACACCGCGCTAAGTCACTACCTTTGTAGCAGACAGAAAATCTTCACCAAACCCCCAATCTGCTGGCACCGTGGGTGTGGTCATGCCAGCCTGCGCAATGATAAGCAACACATTCCTGTTGTTTATAAATGACTCAACTTAAGGTCTACTGTTAAAGTCCAAATGGACTAGGATAAGGTCCTTGCAGACCAAGTTAGGCCAAGGTCCTTACAGCAGACACTAAACCAATCTTACTGATTCCTTATCAAGGGGAAATTTGGACACACAGAGAGACTGAGAGACAGTGAGAGAGAGAGACCGAAAGAGAGAGAGACAGAGAGAGGGAGAGACAGAGACAGAGAAACAGAGGGACAGAGGAAGAACACCATGGAAAGATAAGGGCCGACGTCAGGACGATCCATTCATGACTCAGGAATACCAAACACTGCCAGGAAACCAGGAGAACAGGAGCTGAGACAGAAGGAGCAGGTTCTCCTTCTAGTCCTCAGAAGGAGATAATCCTTTACCATCACCTAATCGTGACCTTCTAGTCTCCAGAGCTCTAAAAACAATAGCATTATCTCCTTTAATCTAGCAGTTTGTCATACTTTGAACAGGAGCCCTAACAGGCTAAGACATCCACTGATCTATGAAAACTCAGAGCATTATCAAGCCTAAAAATTCTTCTCACATTCTCTCTTTGCATCTGCTCCATAACTACATTGTCCTGTGCCAAAAATGTACACAGCTGTTCTCCCAATGCCAGACCAAGAGGCCCTGAAGGCCAGCATGTCCTCCTCAGTCCTGGACTCTGGCATCTGGCTGGTCTTGGTTCTGCAAGACTGGGTACTCGGTAGCCTTCGGTGAACTGAACTGCTCCAGGCTTGATGTCTAATGGCATTTCTTAGTGGGCCCTCCTGCTCTGGCACCAATAAAAAGGGGCTGTACTTCCTGGACAGGTTTCTTTACCCAGGGATTCACTCTATTTTGGTTTGCAGTTAGCTGTGGAAAAGTACTTTTCAACATATTTTGAAAAGTAAATTAATTATTTCACAATAAAATGTTGATATTCAAAATTATACTTAATCTTATTTCCATGCAACATCCTTTCAGATGTGCACTGTCCATGAAATTCAATATTTGAGGGGAAGTAACAATTTAAAGTCACAAACACATTTTTCAACCTATAATTTCCCTTGCTTCCCCCCATACCGTCCACAAATACAAACCTTTCCTGTAATAATCCTTATCGCCTTCCCTCTTTTCCCAAACAGCACAGCTCTGGCTAAGTACAGATAAGTCAATGCTATAAAACATAGTGTGGGAGAAAAATGAAAAGCCTTGGTCCTCTCATTAGTATGTCTAACAATCACTGGATTGCCAAGTGCTTTTTCTTCCACAAATAAATTGTAAGTAAAAAGCTAACTGAATCAAAACAAATCTGTCAGTGAGTGCTCACTGCTAAGGTAAAACTGGCCTTGCCTTCTGACTTCACATTTAAAAGGTTCAAGAACTTGATTGTCCCGGAGCTATAATCACTGTCCCTCCATCCCAGCCCATCACCCCAGGTTTTATCACATAAGATTCAGTGATCATAGTCAAAGTCACATTCCTAGAGAAAGGCATGTGCCTTGGGATGATGAAATCCCATTTTCTTGGCAATGGGGATTTGACCCAGACATTCACATGAATATTGTAGTATTTGACCTATTTTGGTGAAGTGGAGAGACTAATATACTACAATCTTTCAACTTTACTTTATCAGAGAACATGAAGAGCCTAAGTCACACCCAGATCCTCCCAGATTGGGGTAATGGATGTCCTCTTCACTTAACCAGCTGAGATGTGAATAAAAGAACTCTCAGCTCCTTTGCCCCAGACGTCTGGCGTTACCTATGAGATCTGCAAATATCATCAGCAAATCCAGTTCATTGCATGGCAACGCAGATGAAGAGGCCTGTGATATTTGCACTTCTCTGGCCTATAACAATCCTGTGAGGCCTGTTCTGACACATGTGAGTCTCAGCACATGGCAGGCTTTCTGCGCTGGCTGTTTAAGACACGTACATAATGACATTTTCACCAATAATGGACCACGTATATGACAGTGGGCCCCAGGAATTACAACGGAGCCGAGAAGCCTTGCTGCTTAGTGACATCAGAGCCCTCATAATGCACACTGCATTCTGCACATTTGTGTGACAGCAGTGTAAAGGAACCCATTCCACTGCCAATCACATACAAGTGTAGCACACTCAATTATGCAGTGTGTGGTTAATAATGATAATGAAACCTGTGTTACTGATTAATGTATTTACTATACTTTTTGTCTTAATTTAGATTGCATTCCTTCTAGTTATGAAAAAACGTTGACTGTAAAACAATATAGTGTGCTATTCCAGCGGATTCTTTGTACATCTGACGTGTGTCCTCCCTCTTTGATTGCACCACTGGCTTGGGTGGACCAGTCAGATGTGTTTAACATACTCTGAGATATGCCGTGCACAACAATACAAATCTCCAAGGACATGACACGTACTAAGGCAGCTGGCATATCTAAGACAGAATCAGCTCACCCTGTAATCACCATAACATACTACTGAGGTATTTCACATTCTTTTAATTTTTGTAGTAAATCTTTGAAATCTGGTGTAAACTGTGTGTCACAGCTCACCTCCTTTCAGGGTGGTCATGACCAAAGTGGTCCCTTGTCCCATTGCTGGGCGCCCCCTGCTGGACAATGCAGGCGGAAATCGGCTCAGAACCCCCCCAGGGGCTCTGACTAGTCATGTGAATTCGGGCAATTTTATTTAACCTCTCTGTGCCTCAGGTGAATGGAAAAAAATGGTGACTGTGGTGCCCCCATCACTGACCCCTGGAAGGTCAAATGAGATGCTTTATAGAATGCACAGTATTCTCTGAGCATAAGGCCTTCCTTGTTCACTCTGTGTTCATAAAATAGAGGTGGGTCCGGTTATGCCATCATTATCATTACTGTTGGTTAAATGTATCACGAAGGAGTTTTCTAAAAGATGGATGGTGGGATGGACATAGAAAATTAATACGGAACTAGGTGGCCCATCCTTAAGGACTATGAGGCAAGCACAATGCCAGCATGATGGAGTAGGTCAGAGCAGACTCTGCTGGGGTAGGAGACAGTGGAAGTGATGAAGAGCCTGTGGAGAAGACTTTAGGAGCAGCTAACTCAGTGGTTTCATCAGAGATGGAAAGCCATAGCTCCTACTGTTGACAAGGACTTGAGACAGCATGTAAACCTCAGTGTTTGTCACATAGTACACGCTTCCTCCCAAAGGGCCAGAGGTACAGAATGAACTCAACTGTCTCCAACTCATCACCAAGAATTAACTATGTGATATGATCCCCAGGCACGAGATGTAAGTATTTTTCCAGTGTTCCTTCCACAGTGCTAGGAAGGCTCCCACTCAGCTTACCATGCAAGGAGCTAAAGATTTGATAAAAATTTTCTGCTTCCATATTGGGGTCATCCAAGTTTCTCTTTTTGCACCTGGATCCTTAGATACTTGAAGATTTCTGGAAGAAGGATGGAAGGAGTGAAGAGAGAAGAGAAAGGAGAAAAAAGAGTAAAGGACAAAGAAAGGATTAAAATGAAAACCCCCCAAAAAGGAAGGCAGTGTTAAGACTCAGGAGAAAGGCAGCGAAAGAAGAGGAGGAAGAAGCAAGCACCTAATGGTTGTCCTTCCTCTTAAGCATTGCTGTCTTTGCTCAGGGTAACAGTATCTCTGCCTCAGTGAACTTCCTCTTCCTAGAACTGGGAGGAGCAGGGTTATATTTCTTTCACTGAAAGGATCTGATTCTCTCAATTTGTGTGAAAGGCCTACAGGATGGGGGTCTCAGGTATCGCCAGACCCTCTGCTGGGAGCTTTCTGGATAGAAGCAGGTAGTGTTTACTGCAGCATCTGGTCCTGCTGAGCTTGGCCTTATCCACAGAGAACCCCAACTGTCCAAGGTGCAGAAGAGCAATGTGCTCTGTACTCCGTTAACACACACACTCCCAGCACACTCTGGTGCAAACGCAGCTGCCAAGTCTGCACACTCAAGTTGTTGCCTTACCTATGCCCCAATCAGGAGACCATTCAGTTACAAAACTTCATAACTTTAACAAGAACATTAGGACAATTACTGACATATTTGGCTGAAATTTACAGAAAGAGTAAAAACAGGTGACATCTCAACCCAGCTAAACAGAATCGAGCATTTTTATTGTTGTTGTTAGAGACATTGAAGAGTTAAATGTATATAGACAGGCCAAGGAGGCCTTCTCAATGGAATTGTTATAACATGCAGAAGGACTGGAGATAATTTATAGAAGGCTGTCAAAGCTATCTCTAAGGTCTAATTCACACTGTCTTGAACATATTTAACTGCCTATCTCATGAAGGTGGGATTGACTAATGCATGCACTCTTCCACAAGAGCTGGCTCCTCTAGAGAAAGAAACGTGAGTGTGGAAGGCTGGGGGGGAGGGGCAGTGGAGGCGGGCCAAGGCTGCTTTTAGGTTGCTCTCCACAGAGACTTGGGAAAGGGGATGTCTTTTGGGACAAAGGAGTCCTGGACAAAGGTCATGCCCAGGACAAAGGAATGGAACTTGGAATGTGGCTGCAGGAGAGAGCTTTGTGGTCCCACCAAAGATATTAATGTAACAATTTGAGAAACAGGTCTGTGACTCAGAGTGATGCTCTATGCTTAGCTCCTCTTGTCCTTCTTCCCCATAGATTGAAAGAGAAACCACTCATTCCCTGCCCTGTGCTCAGAAGACTGAGGACTCCCAGGAACACCCAATCTGGGTGAAAGTATAAGCCAAGAAAGTATTTTATTGGAAAAAAACCTGAAAAATAGTCTTGGCCCACAAGGAGCTCAAAATAAAGTGGAAGAGGCAGTGTAGCTTTAAAAATACAGTAAGAGAAGTTTCAGAAGAGAAACGGATCTAGGATGGAAAATAAGGAGACAGTAGTTTCCACCGTTTAGTATTTCCTGAGCCTGTGGTAGGCACTCTGAGGAGCATGTAATGAACTTCTATCTGTCAGTGTGTAACAAGGTCCAAAGGTCTCAGGAGAACGACCCATGGTTGTGCAGTCAGAAGGCTACATGCAGGATTAGGAAATCAACCCCACTGCATCTGGCTCCAAAGTTCATGCAAGTGTGTCTTGCGTCTTTACCTCTTTCGTCAACATTTATTTAGCAGCAGTCTTAAGCCATTAAGTAGAAGGCACCTTGCCTCACAAATGAGTTTGCTTTATCCAACAGGGGGTGGATAAACATGTAAATGCGAGCCTCTGAGGCTCCTATTCCAGCTGGTGGAGGAGAGGAGGCAGAGGAAGGATTCCAAACACCTAGCATGGATCCTCAGTTTTCAACCTGAACAAAAGCTGGACGGTGTTGCCACAGTTCTTAGCCCCTCCTCACCTCTGGGTACTCTGTATTGTTTCTTCCACGTGCAGACCCCTCCCTATCTCTCTCCTCCCATCCAGCAAGCTAGAAGCACAGCTTTTAGACCTGTGCCTTCTCCAAGTGAAGGCTGCTTCTTCGCTCTGACCCCTAACAACAGCCCTGGGTGTGGTTTCCAGTATAGGTGCTTCTAGAGAATCCAAGTGCACAGCTTCCACGATACCCATTATCATCCTGTGCTGCAATTGCTTGGTTAATGCTTACACACCACTTCAATCTCGCAGATCCTTGGGAGTCTTGCTGTCCTTTTGTTCCTCACCCTAGGATCATTTGGACAAAGCAAAGCACTGTGAACGCCCCCAAACTGCACTCTGCCCTGGACCAGGCAAGAGAGACATTGAGAAAGGAGGACCTAAAACCCTGCCAAGTTCCTTGGGGTCTCAAAAAGGCACACTGCCCACCCCGTTGTCACATTCTAACCCAAATAGACGCTTGTAAAGTCACCTTGGATTTGCCAACGTTGCCAAAGATTCCTATCAGGTAGCAGGTCTGTTTACAATTTGATTCGCTAAACACTCCCTAAACATTGCCATTGCTTGCCCCAGAAGGTGCGCCATGCTCTAGCCTGCCCTATGTCACAGATATTAGCAAGAACACTGCAATGAAGTTGCTACAAAAGGGGAGACTGAGAGAAAACCTGGCCAGAAGGTTCTGATGACACTGCAGAGGTCACAGACAGCTTTCCTCTGTCTTCTCTCTCTCAATGTCCCCTGCTATGCACATGCACTATTGCCTAGAGATGAAGTTCAGGGAGGGACATTTCCGAACCCATCCAGCAATTATGAAGAATCTAAAACCATAATGTTGACACACTGTGTCAATTTGAGAAGTTTAGAAGTTTAAATTAGCAGGGGCCCAGGTTCACTTTGTAAACATCCTGAGCTTGTGGACGAGGAGGGCGGGAGGTGGTAGGAGCAGATAATCTGCACACAATATAAGAGAGGAGAAGAGGCACCCTCCCTCCTTCTTTCGCTCTTTTTGCTTTTGTTGTTTTCTGCCTTCTTGAACTGCTGCCCCTGTGTCAGACCACTCTGTCTTGGAGCCTGCTGATTATGGGCAGAAACCTCCACAAACTGTGTGCCAAATCAACCTTTCCCTCTTTAATTTGGGGGTTGGATATTTAGTCGCAACAATGAGAGAAAATTAACCAAGACAGAACTTGGCACCGGAGGAGTAGACTCATTGCTGTGACTATTTGGTACCAGAGGAGTGGGGTCATTGCTATGAACCTGACCATATGGTTCAAGGGCCCTTGGGAAAGGCTTCTGGGAAGAGCTAGAAAGGTTCAGAGATGTTGCCTTAAAGAGTAGAGCTGAAACTCTTAGGCTATTCTGTATGGGAGATTCTGGTCAGAGCTTTCAAGAACAGAAAACTGGTAAACCAGACTCAGGAGGTTTCTGCTGGGAAGGACTATATTGGTTGTATGACTCCAGATGATGTGTGTTATGCCTTGGCGGAAAATTTCTCTGCATTTTTCTCATGCCCAGAGACTTTGCCTGAGACTAAGATTAAGGATGGCAGACTAATTTTGCAGAAGAAATTTTGAGGCAGTCAAATGTTGAGGCTGTAGCATGACTGCTGTTGGGGGCTTTTAGCTAGATCTATGTTGAGAATCAAGAGGAAAGAGCCCGGCAGGATGATTTAAAATATTGTAATTTTGGCCAGATAGGAAGCTCCAGTAAAGCTGGGGACTACAAAGATAGTGCTGAGGAGATCTCCACTGCTGAGAAGGAATAAGAGAATATAAAACATGGTCTAAAGGCATGACAAGAAGCAGCAAGTCTCTACACTTCACAGTCTCAAAATTGCAAAAGTGAAAGACTCTGCTTTGAGGTGAAAGCCACAGAGCACCATGTTCTAGAATGGAGGCAGCATAGAAAATTTGTTCCTCAGGATTAGATGCAGAGTGTCCAGTGATCCAAGCATTGGACCCTCCAGCCAAGAGAGAGGAAAGCCTAACTACTGCTTGCCAAAGCCTGGCAACAGACCTTGGCGTCATCCACATGGCACTGGTTTTAGGTGAATGCAGAATGCAAAAGTTGTGGGGTTAAGAGGTCTTCATCCTGATTCCAGAAGGCATAGGAGGACAGCCAGTGTGCCCCTGAAAGGGCAGTATGTGAAGTTATGAGGGTGAAGTCAAAGGTGCAGTGGAGACCCCAGAAATTTGGAAAAGCCAGGAACATGGATTATCTAAAGAAACCTTCAAGGAGGGAACAAAGCCAGCCCAAGAGAGAAGCCATGGGAGCTACGACCACCAAAAGTATCTTAGAGGTAGAATCACTCAAGCCTTTTGGAGCTCACATTTTACCTCAGATGCTGGACATGGAACTACAGGACTAAATGTTTGCCCTACTGGATTTTGGACTTGCTTTGTTCCAAATCCTTTGTACCTCCATTTATAATTTTTGGGATAAAAATGTTTACCTTCTGATATTAAATGTTGGAAGTGTTTAACTTTGTTTTCATTTGTGCAGGGGCTTGCAGCTAAGAGTTTGCCTTAAATCTCAGAGAAGACCTGGGAGCTGAACTTTTCAGTGATAGGTTTCCTACTCAAGACCTGCTCAGTCTTTGTGGCAAAGGTCCAATGCTGAGTTATAATGGTGCTTAGCTCCTCTTTTCCCAGAAACCCCTGTAGTTTCTTCTTCCCAGCTCGCTTTGCTAAAGCCTGCACATGCCAGTAATGATCCAATCCCCTTTCAGCACGTTATGCTGAACAGCCTATGTCAGCTACCCTGTGCCTCCTCCCCTCAGAGTGCATATAAGCTCCAATCCTGTCCTTTGTTTACAGAAAGCCAGCACAGCTGTTCTGGTGCTGACTCTCTCCACGCCTGCATTAAAATTTTATCTCTCGCTGTTTATATCTCTCTCCTCCCCTGCGTCATTTTAGACGGAGTACCTAATTTTACCTCAGTCATTCAGCAATGCTAAAACTGTTAGGACTTTGGCAACTCTTAGAGATGGACTAAATGTTATCATTCTGACTTTTCTCTCAAGGCATGTGCATGAGTCTTTGCGGGTCTAGGGGCAGAATGTTATGGTTCTAATGTAATATAATGTTGATAGACTTCATACTGGTTAAGGATTTTTAAACGTGTTATAATGTTAAAGTTGTGAAATGCTAAGAATAAGCATGTCTCTGTAACTGGAAACTTGTTTAAAGAAATGTGTCTGGTTGCCAGGTTGACAAGGGATGGATTGTAATGGTGGATATATTGTGTCAACTTGAGAAGTTTAGAAGTTGAATTCAGCAAGGGGCCAAGTCCTTACTTTTTGAACACCCTGAGCTTGTGGAAGAGGAGGGAACAGATATGGACACGGTGTGGATGGATAGCCTACATAAATATAAGGAAGGAAAAGAAGCTTACTTCCTACCACCTTTGCTCTTGTTGCTTTTGCTGTCTTCTTCCTCCTTGAACTGTTGCCCCATGTCATGCCACCCTGCCATGGAGCCTGCTGATTATAGGCTGAAAGCTCCACAAAATGTGAGCTAAACCAACCTTTTCCTCTTTAATTTGGGTGTTGGGTGTTGTGTCTCAGCAATGAGAGAAAAGTAACCAACACAGAAGTGTATGGCCCAAGAAAGAGATGCATAGAATTTCCAGATCTCTAGTTTCCCTCAGCAGTGGAGGCAGATGAGATAGGGTGTATCCAAGAACAGAAATGTGCCACAGTCTTTCTTTGTCCTATACAAATATTCATTTGTTGGACTCACGTACCCCACTAATCACTTACGGCTGGCAGAATTCACACAGTAGGCAAAGAAGACAAACTTGCAAAGAAAGCACAATTGCAAAGAGACTTGGAATAAGTAGCTCACAGCTGTAATAAAATTCATCCATGTAAACAAGCTCATGAGCACTGTTGGCAGACTACCATTTGGCAAGAGAAATCAAACACCTGGAGAATGTTTTAATATTTGTATTTTGAAAGATAAAATGGTACTAGTCTCCCCCAGGACAGAAATGACAGTCCAGTTTGGGTAAGAATGGTTCCAACTAACAACTTCATTTTAAGAGAGAGCAACAGAGTTAAAACAGTTCTCAAATCAGTCCTATGAGGCCTACCTGTCTCCAACCCCTGCAACCATCATTATGCATGTTACAGAGTTGACAGGAGAGGATGTTATCATTCTGATTTTCAGCACAATGCCTGTGCTTAGGCAGACACACCTGCTTTGTGCAGCAGAGGTGCCATTCCATCATTTCTAGGAGGAAACACTCCACTTTATAACAGTAGAAAGGTCCCCCAAATGGATGCATTTGCTGATGACTCTGAGGCATCCATCCTCAATGAAGCAATTCATATTTTATCTCCACTTACGAGACCCTGAGTATTTTCACAGCAGAGGGAGTCCCTGGTGATTGCATGAAATAGGCATTCTTGGAATTGGTGAGTCAGGCATTGTGGGCAAAATGCAGAGGCACAAAATGAATACGGTGTGTGGGGGCCTGGTCATAAACTCTGGGAAGCACAGGGTGCAGAACACCACAGCCAAGGGCAGTTGCTTCCTTAGGCAAGTTTTGCTGGTGCCCAGCCATGCCCATATGTATGTGTAGTGTCTGTGCTGTTCTTGTACTGTGATGGCACAGCTGAGCATTTGTAGCAAAATCCAGAAAGCCTCAATATTTACTGTATAGGTTTTCACAGGAAATCTTTGCTGATCCCTAGGATAGATAAAGGAAATTTAATGAAAAAAACCCTACCATTTAATTAGATGTACAATGAAAAATAAAATTCAGATAATATCTCTAATTAACATTTCAGTTTGTAGTTTTGTAGTTTTGAGTTTCTAAAACAACCTTTAAATTGCCACAAGAATAATCTCAGTGCCATTATGGTACTGTGTAAGTAGGAGCCTGTGAGCTATTGAAGCCATCAGCTTATAGCGCCCTCTAGTGCACCAGGTCTGTGCAGCGGGGGTCTAGAGCTCAGGGCAGGGGATTCAGCATCTAATTCAGCATCTCAATAGCCTTTGAGGTCCAATGGAGGCCCAAGATGGGCAGCCCTGTGGATGCTGTAGGTATAAACTCTCCACTCTAGTAGCAAAGGTTTGATGAACAGGGTCAACCAGAATCTCCTAAAAACCTAATCAAGGGATTGGAGGAGGACAGAAGACAGCAAGAACTGAGGGTCAAGACAAATGATATAAGGACGAAGAAACGCTGAGGTCAGCTGAGATAGGCTCGGCCCATGCTCAGTCCCGGGATACTTGCATCGAGAGTCCTCACCAGCCGTCACAAGACAACTCCTTTCATCCCAGTGAGTCCACACCTTCCCTGTGGCAGAACCTGAAGGTCCAATACTTGTTATATCTAGTTTTATTTCCCAAGTTTTCCCTTCTGCATTCATTCCTACCCCTGGGGGTTTTGTTTATTTACTTGTTTCTTTGGTTTCATCAAATGTGCTTATTTTCACAAACTGAACTGTGAAGATCGCCCAGTGAGGTCAGAACTACTGAGTATTGCAAAGTGTATCCAAGACAAGATGGGTGCCCTCTGAGAGATCCAACAGGAAGCCAAACATGATTCCAGTAGTGCCAGGTCTAGGGTTACTGTGCAATTACTAATCTCTTTTCTCTGGTCACCAGAATGTTCCCTAGGTCATTAAAGGCTGTAATCAGAAGCTCTAAAGCTGCCTAGGAGAATTTGCTCACAATACAGTGTGGTGCTTTAGAGCCAGTACTATGCATAAAGTGTAAGCAGATGAGTGACTCTTAACTGGAATTTTTTTAAGTTCTGTCCAAATGGTCTGCCTGACTGCTCAGATTCTCTTAAGCATGTGGGCAGCCTGGCTTGCTGGTCCTGCCACCTGCAGTAGGATCATTGGCATGAGCAGGCTCCCCAGGGGAGCACATGTAGCCTTCCCTGGGACAACATCAGGCAATAGACCAGTTGCCCAGGTCAGGCTGTGAGCCAGGACATGCAGAACAACATGTAGACGTGTTGTCACTGATCTAACCAAGCAAACAAGGATTCCATCTTCTTGGTGACTTAGGCTGTGAAGAATGGCACCTTCTTTCTCAGCCATCACCTGTAGGTGAACCCAATGGGGTTTGATCAGAAATGATCACCGAACTTGGAAGTCAGTGTTCCCATTTCTCCACTACTGTGCCTTATCAACAGGAAAGTATATTTGTACACAGTACCTATGCTCTGTGGCCAGGCCTCTATGAACAGACTTCAGTGACAACCATAGCAGTGGCAACTATGACACTAACACTTGTTGAGTTCCTTGCATTGCAAGGCTGTTTGTCTCTCTTGCCAGCTCTGGGACCCTTTAATCACAGTTGTACTTGACGAAATTAAGGTACAGAGAAATGGAACTATAAGTTCAAGTTCACAGGAAAGTGGGCACTGATGGTCTAGCTCAGGAGCCTGTGCTTTTACCACCCATGCTACTGCCTCAACAGAAAAGAAATGCTTTCTTTCTGGACCTCTAACAGAAAAACCAGTCTTTAGTCAAACCTAGGATATTCAAAAGGATGTGCAAATAGAAGGGACCATACTCTTCAGACTCCAAGAGACCTTGGTTCAAATACCAACTACATCTTGTGTTACACAGGCTGAACTTGAGGGAATCTTCTGTCCTCCTGTCACAGTGCCCTTAGCTATAAATGGGATATTCAAGGCTTTCAAGTCTATTTGTGAGCAGGGCATATGCAAAGTTCTCAGCACTGTGTTTGAAGGAGATGCTTAAGGACTCCAGAGAGGAATGTTCTTTCTTGGCCTGAGGAAAGACTCAGGTCTCCTTTAGCTGGATAGTCACAGAAGAAATTACTATTGTGTAACCCAGAAAAAGCAATTGCATGGATTTTCTGAGCTGGTAAACAGCCAAGGTTCCTCTTTGGAAAACCTATAGTTTCTAAGACATCAAAATGCAGCTTGGACCCATCGCTATGGAGGAGATCAATTTCAGGAAATAGCCTGACCTTTTAAGTTTCCTTGAATTAAACTGAAGGAGCATAAATATTCAAAATATTAACTATGTAACTAGGCAAGTTTGACTGCCCTATGGTGATTCAACTTAAGAATTTTTAAGAGCTGCTTTAAAATTCTAAGATATTCTATCTTAGTACAAAAGACATCAAAACTAAGATATCAGAAAAACACAACTGACATTAGAATATGCCTCTTCCTATCTTTCTTCTGCCTTGTGCTTCCTGGTGTCCCTACTGAATTCCAGCCTCACCACAGTAGCTTTAGTAGCTCAACACAAACTGATGGGCCAGTTCGGACCAAGGCATGAGAACGCTAACAGAATGTGCAGGGGCACTCAAGAGTTCTCAAGTGCCCTCGGCTGTATTTTAATTTAACATCAGGTCAGCATGTTAATCCCCTGCGTGAGTCTTGGCTGTGCTCCTGAGATGTCAATGGCAAAGCCCCAGTGTTCCTTTACAGGTTAGGGAGCAGGCTCCCTGCCATGAGTTTTGTTGGGTAAGCTCTACCTTAATCTAAGGAGATGGGATCTCATCACAGCCTTTGCCCTATCACCTCCTCCCTTAAGAAGGGTTTGGGGTTGGGGCTGAGGAGTGAGAGTGGATGCATGAATGTAACCCTCAATCCTATTTCTCCTTTTAGCGTCTGCTGAAACCTACTTTGCAAACTTTCAATATTAGCTAAGTGGGTATACTGGTAATCTCACTGTTTGATCAGTCTGACCCATGTTGTACCTACACTGTGACTTGGCTGTATAAATTACCCCTGATAAAGTGCTTCTGTGGCCACCCACTCAGGACCCCTCCTGTGTCTCAGGAACTTTCTCTCAATAAACCTAACAAACCTTTCCCACTCTTAAAAAAAAATTTCAGAAGGTTTTCTGATGCTGATTAGGTGATCTGGATCTACAAATACTTCCTTCCCTTCCCCTCCTATTTTAATATATTTATTCATATATTCATTTTCATTCATTCATGTATCATTTCATTCATTTCTTTAAACTTTCTGCCTGATTATCTACCCTGTGTGAGGTGCTGAGTTTGGTTTTAGATATGGCTATAACACAAATAGGCATAAAGTCTTTGCTTTCATGGATTTTTTTACAGACTGGCAAAAGGCGTAGACAAACGTTTGATACAAAGTGAAAGTTTACAATAAGCAACAAATCCTATAATAGCAGACAGCATTTTTAAGGCAGAGAAAGATGCCTGGAGGAACTAACAACCTCATGATGGTCCCCAAAAGTGTGGTGATTCAGTGGGAGTGGAAGATGGAAGTGAAGTTGGTAAGTGAAGAAAGAAATATCAAGACGTTCTAGTCAGGGAAAGCAG
Source organism: Dinomys branickii (assembly GCA_004027595.1). Taxonomy (NCBI): domain Eukaryota; kingdom Metazoa; phylum Chordata; class Mammalia; order Rodentia; family Dinomyidae; genus Dinomys; species Dinomys branickii. Next base: position 36,480 of record PVLD010003586.1, on the reverse strand, counting down.
CCATAAGAAGACCACAGTGGAAAGCAGCATGTTGTAAAGAAAGTAAGTCATTTAGCACAGGTGACATGCAGGGGACAGCAGCAAGCTTGCAGGAAGTGGAAGTGGACTTTAGACTGTTCTGATAAGCATGGTTGGAAGGAGATTGACTGGAGTCAAGGTTAATGAATTGTCATACTACTTGTATTGTAAGTGACTTTCCCCTGCCTAATTAACTTGAGATCAAAGGATATGAATCAAATGGATTTTGTGACTGAGAGTCCAGAGAGAGAGAGAGTGTCAAAGATGAGTTTGAATGTTCTGATTTTGAAAAATGGAAGGTTGGTGATATTATTCACCCCGAATGGGGTTGGGGTGTCCTAACCCAGAAGGAAGGTGAGTTCAGTGTGGCTATGCTGGGATGGAGGTGTCTGTGGGGCACCTGAAGGTTGATACTCAGTAGGAAGTGGTGTGTACCACAGCTGCCCTTCTCTCCTATGGTGACAGCAGAACCTCATTTCCTTTGACATCTGTGCAAGTCACTGAGTGGAACTGCACTGGTCTATAAGATGTAACTCAGACAAAATAATGTGACTTCGAGACTGTATGACCTCTGTCATCTACTGATGGATCTAAAGCCCAGTTCCTGTTCATTGTGCTGAATGTTGGTCTCATATTGCATTCCTGGCAATATATTTCAATATGTAAAACCTGAAACCCTTTCACAGATCAGGAAACTACTTCTCAATAGTTCTCAAAATTAATCTAATGCCAGAACCTGATTGTGAGAGACAGGCAGAGAGAGCACAATCAGAGAAATAGCCTCAGCTGCCCAGATGTCTAGAGGCTGGGAAGCACTGAAAGACCTGACCAATTCAGATGGTCTTAATGGAGCTTCTATTTCAAAGCCTCTCTACATGCTCAGATTCTTACCTGGAAAAACAGCAAGTAAAACTTGCAGTTAGCACTGACTGCCGCTGCTTGCAGATGAGGAGTAAACTAGTTTAGGGGAACAACTTCAAAACTCAAAGTGTAGTTTTATTTAGCGCATAGAACCGAGTCATAGAGAGTATCTATAATAGCCTATCTTTAACGAAAGAATAAATTAATGATTTCATAAGTTGTGCTAGAGCTACATGTGTGCCCTGAAATATACACTTTACAGCATAATATCACATCTGTGAAATTACTTTATCTCTGCATCATGGAATTCCAAAAGCAGTTGCTATTTTCTGGAATTTGTGATCATTCTTTCACAAGAATCCCCACAGAGCCCACAATAAAATTATAAACATCCAAAATAGCTATTTGACCCAAGGAAATAAAATTCTCTAAAATGGAAATAATTCTGTATGTTTGAAAACAACGAAAATGACAATTAAATAGCTCCACACTTATGCAACCATCAGACTAAAAGTTAAACTGAACATTAATTCATAGTATCACGTCCAACTCTAATCCATTGACACATGCATCAATCCAGTCCCCCCTTTTACTCTTCTGTAACCTTTTATCCCCACAAACCTGGCTCCCACAAGCTGCATCCATTTTGTGGTAATGGATTAGGTTTGGACCCAAGATCAGAGATTCCGAGTCATAGCTATTCACACACAGTGATTTCAGACTTGTTCATATATCTATGGGAAAAATATCTTGGCCATTGAAATACAGTACTTAGATACAGTTCCTGCAGCCTCCCTTTTTATAGATTCCAGTTTTGAGTTACTTTGATCAGTACATTTACCCTAGTTTCTTCAGCTGGGCTCTTTCACACATATTTTGATTCTTCTGTTGCATTTGCATTGTGTCCAGGGATACTCTAGCCAGCAAAATGATTCTCTTTAATTTGCCTACATTAAAGTCTGCACATTATGCTGTGAAGTTCTATGGACTCTGACAAATACATAATGTTATGTATTCAACATTACAGCGCTATATAAAACACGGGCACTAAAATGCATACAGTGCCCTAGAGTGCTCTGCACACTGCTACACATCATCACTTACGCAGTCCCTAGAAACCTTGGGGTCACTGATCGGGGTCACTGTCTCCGTGGGGAGGTTGTGCTTTATTCCAGAATGCCACATAATTGGACAAATAAAGTATGCAAGATGGATGCCTGTCATTAAGTCTGGGAAGCTCCCATTGCAAAAGTTCCTTTTGCTCTGTTGTCTGTTTTCTTCTTCTAGTATTCGGACATTGTGTATATTACACCTTTTACTGTTATTTCAGAGTTCCGAACTCTTCCATTTTTCTTTGGGTTTCAGTTTGGGAAGTTTGATTAACCTGTCTTGAAGCTCACTGACCCCTTTCCTGTCCATATCAACTGTACTCTTAAAATCATCAAATGCACTCTCCAATTCTGTGACAATGCGTTTATTTCCAGCATTTCCTTGCTTTCCCTTCTGTCCACCAGCATCACAATTTGTCATTGCATGCTGGGTACTTTTCTCTTTAGTGCCCGAAACATTTTAACCATAGTCACTTTAAATTGCCTGTCTGATAATTTCAACATTTGTGTCACAGTTGAGTCTGGTTCTGATGTTTGCTTTGTCTCTTCAGAACGTAGCTTTTCTGCCTTTTGGCAGGTCTTGTCATTTCTTGTTGAAAGCGGGACATATTGCACCATGTAATAGAAATTGCATAAGTAGACCTCCAGTGCTCCTGTTTATGTTAGTTTTGTTAGGATTTGGGCTTTGTTTTACGTTTTCTTTGTCTGTGGTCAGCCAGAAGTTACCAATTTCTACGGCATCCTTGTTTTTGTCTCTTTTGTTGATTTTGGCCTTGCCTAAGCATTTGCTCCACATAAAAAGTGTATTTATTATAGCTCTTCTGGTTAGAAGCCATTATATTTTTTTCCAGTGCCCTGTGTGTGTAGAAATAACACGTAGGAGGACTTCACTCAGTGTCATGGGTAGATTTCAGTCCTTTTAGAGTCAGTGCTTCTGCTCTTGATCTTTAAGTGCACTTCTTTCATAGTTTCTTCTCGTCACCAGAGAGAAACCCTGAAACAGCCTGGAGACAAGACGATGATAAATTTTACCACTTTCTCCTCTCACCTACACACGGTAAATTTGTCTTATACAAAAGGCTCTGGTTCTCTGTCTCCCTCTCCTTCTAACCCTGCCAGAGCCATTTGGGCATCTTTCTTGGATCTTCCCCATGAAAACTAAGTGATATTCCTGGAAGAAATCTGTGAAAGAGTACGTGTGCATGTGCGTGTGTGTGTGTGCGCGTGTGTGCGTGTGTGTGTGTGTGTGCGTGTGTGCGTGCGTGCGTGCGTGCGTGCGTGTGTGTGTGTGTGTGTGTGCGTGCGGTAGATGGAGGGTTAGGCAGTTCCTTAAGCTACAGCACCGTAAGTTTCTCTCTCTCATGTTAGTGTACAGTAACCCTGAAGTAATTGGCCAAAAAGACAATTTTTTGTGTTTCTACCAGTTCTGGGCTCTAGGAATATCTGTTCAAATACAGACATCTCAGCTCTGATTCTTTTGCGTCTCCGGGTTTCACTGTAATTAACCTTGAAAACTCAGTTGCATAGATGAATCCAATAAAAATCCCTAAGTTTCAGGGGTTTTTCCAGCTTTTACTTATGATTAGGAGAACGATAGCTCCAAATGCCCTTTACTTGTTTTGTTTAGGCCTCTCTTTGGTCCTCGTGTCTATCTGTGCATTTTATCTATTCTCACTACCTCAAAACAGCAATTGTAGAAATTTGTGCTCTCATGTTGCCAACTCTAAAATTTCCCAGAAGTCTAATTCATTTCTAGATGAGCAAACCCTCAAGAAATTCTCAAGTAGTCAAAGTATAGTCAAAGTACAGTCGTTCATGCTGGAACAAGTGTTAATATAAATTATGATACTCCTCGATACGTATTTAAAAAGTTCAGAACCAGAGTTGCATCAGCCATAAAACATATTGAAGGCTTTCCTTTCCTATGTGAGTATTTAATGAAGATTGCATGACAGCTTGCAGTTCAAGCATTTTCCCCTTAATATCATCTGAAAAATATTGTAAAAATGAGAGATGTAAGGAGGCAGAAAGTCAACGTTTTATTCATGTGCAGTGGCAGCTTAGTTATGCCCGAGTTATGTGGACTCTAGCATTATTCTGATGTTTTCAAAATACCATTTGTTGCCTGCACACTAAATCCTTGTTTGCTTCTTTCATTCCAATGTCACTGAGGATGAAAGTTTAGAACATTATCAGACAGTCAGTAGATCACACTACTTCTAAGGAGAAACTGATTTGCTCTCCAGGAGCAGATCTCAGGCAGCTACATCTCGGGGTTCACATGAAGTAACAGCACTGCTGACAAGACACGACAGGGTCTCACAGAGATCGGGGGGGTTTTCATGTCAGTTAGATAGCTTTTCCATTCTGAATGTGAATGCTGCTTCAAGCAGCTGAAGATTCTTTCCTCATTCCTAAATTTTGGGAGGAACACACACGCACACACACACACACACGCACACACACGCATGATATTGGACTTGTCCATAGGAGGAGACGCTTCTGGACTGTTTTTTGTTTTTTTTTTTGCGGTACTGGGGATCGAACCCAGGACCCTGCGCTTGCTAGGCAAGCGCTTATTCCACTGAGCTATATCCCCAGCCCTTTTGGACTGTTTGATAAATGTCATGCTGGCTTAAAAGCAGCGACTTCAGGGACCTGTAATAGATAGGACTGCTGGGCACAACACTGGACACTTGGGTGAAGTTTAATTATAAATGATGAGTAATTTTCAATGTGTTGAATCTAGTTACTCCTTTGAAGTTAAGACTGTTCAAACTGTGGGATTATGATTTTCTTCTCCAAGAATTTAGCTTTTTTTGCCAAACTGAAAATTCAATTCATTAGAACCTCCTCATGGAAAGGAAGGTTAGGAGTTGAAGGAAGGTCAGTGGTGGATCACAGGACTTTTCCTAAGGGCACTGGGGGGAAGGCTTTGGCCATGGAGAAACTAAGCATCTGCAATGGTCAGTTGAGAGCCCTTTCTCAGAGCCGGCTACAGTGCTCATATCCATGAACAGATCTACCACAGGGATTTACAGAACGTACTCAGACTGCCATTGGCTTGCCCTGCCTAGGGAAGTGCAGGAGTAAAGATTCTCTTGCTGAGAACTCAGTATCCACCAGTACTATAATAAAAATTTCAACTATCCCAACCCAATTCACATCCATAACCAGCCACAGGCTTCCATCACTAATCCCTTTTACAACTAAGAAATAAGCTTCCAAGCAGCCAAAGAAAGTCACACAACTGTTACACCCTCCATGCCTGAAATTCTTTGGTTCACTTCAATCCAGTGCAATGCTAATGCAGAAAACAAAGCAAAAGCCTTCATACAGTGCCTCCCATGGGCAAGGAGCCACTAACACAAGCAAGGTAAGCCCACGCAGACAAATACATTGCAAGGGAAGAAAATCACAAGAATTTCTGTGACCCAGGTCTCACCAGCAATGATCGGGGTTAGAACTTCAGCATTATTCAGAATGTTAAACAACTCATGAGTAGCTAGAATACCAACCAGAAGAAGATTACTACTTTGCAGAGCAAACCTCATCTGTCAGGCACTGTCATAAATGGTATTTATTTGGTATTTTATTTGACCTTCTAGATAACCTTGTCATTTGTGAATTTATTGCACATTTTATAGGAAAACAGGCCCAGAAAGATGAAAATAATTGATAGTCTTCTGGTGGCTATGGGATTGAACTGGGGCTCAAACTCAGAGCTGTTATTCAGACTGTTGCACACACAGACACACAGACACACACACACACACACACACACACACCCTCAGCGTCTCTGTAGATGTTTGCCTTGTATAGCATATGGAAATGAAAGGTTAAATATTTATGAAAACTGTTCTTCAGTGTGTAATCTTGCCAAGTTAAAGAGCTCAGCCATTTTTTTAAAACTATTCATCAGTGATTAACACATATTTCAACTTTGAATTTCTTATTTTGATGAAACGTTGAAGCACTCATGGAAATATACATATATATTCAACCCTTTACACTGGGTTGTGTATGTCCTTCTATTTCAATCCAATGCAAATGTGCTAAACTGGCCCCATGTCAAGACTGAGCTGTCCAGAGTTAAAGGCAAAAGTTTGTTTCTGTTAAATGTGGTCCAAGAGAACACCAATTTCTGAATGTGTTGAAAGTTTTAGAATCCAGCTTCCACCCCTAAGATTTCTAGGCCATCAAGAGACCTCAGTGTTAGTATTATTCAGGAACTGAGGAGAGGATATCCAGGAGGTGCCCAGCCACAATTTCAAACAGGGGCAAAGGAAAGGAGATTCAGATTTCTTAAAGGAATTGGAACTGGGAGGAGGAAAAAAAAGTAGACGCCAGAAAAGTAGGATGATTATGGCTCTGGGGACAAGTTTTACAGGAATATGACTTGTTGCAGGTTAATTAAAAACTCAGCCACCCGCTCCTGATGCACACCTGGCTCTACACGAGGGGAAGGTGGCTGCCTCCTGGAGTGGGAGCCCAGCTGCCGTGATACTGTGACTTGAGGCCGTCACATGTGGTCTATCCCTGCCGCTCCCTGTAGGGCCTTCTTTTGAGTTACTGGTCCCTGTTCTGGTAGAGATGTCATGTCCTCCGGAGAGTTGCTAAGTCCCCAGCTCCATGAGGTTGTCCGCCACTCGCTGTTCTAGTGCAGAATGGCACTGCAGGCACACTATCAAGGAACGAGCAGCGCCCTGCAGGTATTTCAGTTCTCCTCCAGTGGGCTCATATTAGGCCCACATTTAGTTTTCTCCCACCTTATCAAATTCCTTACGGACAAAGTCTTTTAGAGCTCAATTAACTCAGCAATATGACTACGCTCCCTCAGGAATATGTAAGTGTTGCTCCTGCGTAGAAAAGGAGACTTTCTCAGTACGCTTCCCATTCGACATGGTCCTAGAACAGAACTTCTCTTGTGATTCAAAGGGAGGATTTACAATAGTGCAATAAACTTTTATGGTTTAATAAACATTTTTTAAATACCATTCCTCAGATCCTTATCCTGTATACTCATATTTAAGATGCATCTGCTTCCTCCTATCTCTGAGTATAGAATTTTTCCTAACTACGAAGGTAGGAGACTTGACATAAGGTACATAAGAATTTTGCCACATTGATGTGCATAACTTTTAATTTTGAGCTATTCTTTAAAAAGAGCAATGAAAATAACAGGAAATAAATTATAATAGATCTACTCAAATGCAAGAATGTTCTTTTATCCATTGTAAAGCATCAGGCAAATGGAACCAAGCTTGACTATGTATTTCTTTGGCTGTATCTTTCTTAAAAAGAAAAATAAATGTTTTCTGGGATCTAGAACTTGAACAGACTTGTTCAGATGATCAATAATATTATAATTTTATAATATTTCTACCTTTAAGTTTCTTTATTTTAGAACAAAATACATGTTTATTACATGTACAAGATCACAGGAATTAAAATATGAGAGAAACTGAAAATGCATTTATAGGGGCGCCAGTACTTAGGATGGAAGCGATCATCAGCTCTGTGTAAAGTGTAGTGATTACTGTCTACAGTATAGACCCCGCCTACAGTGCGCTGAATTTGTTTTTGCTGTTTAAAGATCTTCAGATTCAGATTTTTCACACGGTACACTTACACGGGACCCAGCAGATTAGCCAACATCCCACCAGGGAAAGTTTGTATCTATTTTTTTTTTTGCTTTCAAGCGCAAAGACATTCACTTTAATGTGTTATTGGCATAGGCACTGGAAAATTGACACAATATTGACATTCTTAAGAGAATATGCAAATACAGTATCACTGTGTGCTAGGAATATGCTGTAGTAATAAAAGGCATTAAGTTTGTTTTCTTTTTTTTTTTTTCACCTTTTCCATAACCTTTTATTGAGATAAAACAAAAGAGGTGCCTGGGCCACCGGGTAGATAGTAACTAGATAGTAACCGTTTTAGCAAGAACAATACAACTCAATTACCATAGGCATGAGACCTGACTAGATAGCCATCCATCAGCATTCCTTTTCTACATAACACAGCAAACCATTTAGTGTCGGCTCCAGGGCTTACAAAGCTTTGCTTTGACTTCCTCCAGAACACAACAACCTAGGTCCGGTTATACCTAAGGCAATACATTGAAAGATTAACTAAAGAATGCCCTTCTCCACATTTCCCCCTTTTTGTTTTATTACAATCCTTTTGAAGCATAGGCGAGAAGGCTGCAAACTGTCTTTTCTGTTTCTCGGTGTTTACTGGATGAACTTCAGTTCAGACAAAGAGGATCAGGCAAAGTATAATTATAATGCCATGTAAAATGATATTAGAAATTTTGGAAGAATATGAAATAGTCCAAAGTCCATAACAGCGTTCAATCATTAATCCACATCTAGTAATTACACTTTTCTGCTGGATGTCCAAGACCAAGTTAAAGTGAAACTTGTATAAATAAAAATTTTACTTTTTACTACCTATCAGGGTCAGTTTGTTTTCTTAAATTCAATTGCATTGATTTCAAGTCTGCAAATCTGTGAGTGACATTTTGCTTTCTCATTGCCAAGCAGCTTATTCCTGGTTTCTATAAATTCATGTTTGGCTATGCAAACTCACTCCAATCATCCGGTTACCACTTTGAACGTAAAGAGCTTGGAAGTCATTGCTCTCCTTCTCACAATAGGGGAGAAAAAGACAAAAAAGTCCTTTGAGACTTCATATCCTGAGGTCACAGGACAAGCTGCTATCTTGGAATCCTGAGAGTAAAGTGAAACTCTTCCCACAGAAGGAAGCCGTGGCTGCAGCCAGCACTGGTGAGAACATGCTAGCATTGAGTTACTAGCAGCTGGATACCTGGTGTGGACACTCAGGAGTGGGAACCTTCTCTGGGGCCAGACTTTCAGGATCCCCCACCAAGCTGTGAATTTCCCCTCAGAAGCTCCTGTAGATTCTCATAGTAAAGAGCAGAGAACAGTCTCAGGGCAGGGAGAGAATAAAAGTCACTATTTTATATATTCCCAGATGGTTTGTTTGCCTTAACAAAGACCTTCCCACAGGGAAAACTACTGCACCTCAACCTAAGCTCCACATAAATGGTTGGCAGTAGTATGGAAGACAGCAAATAGCTGATTGCAGACCCCTCTGGCCTCCCTGTCTCACTTCCCGGAGGTGTGAGGGGGGAGTGCTCAAGCTCACTGAGAGATGAAGACTCCATCACAGAATTATAGAACATGCTCGCTTCCCCATACCTTACCATTCCCAAACATGGCTTCTGCAGAGGAATAAAATAAAAGAAGCACACATGTCAGTGTTTTTGAAGAAGAATCTAGAGAAACCCAGGGAAGACAGAAGAGATAAAAACAAGAGCATCGTGGATAATTTCAGCCTGTGCCATCTATAGTTACAGTACTAGATCCACCTGACACTTAGCCAGGTACAAATAAGACTCCACACTAAAAGCCTGTTTACTTTAGTTCTTCTTTTTCCTGAAAGACATGACACCTAACTTTCAAAACAAAATTTCATATGCTGAAGGGGGAAAAGGAAACATTGAAAAAGGATGTACGCAGAAAGAAAGAGAGGGGGGGAAGGAAAGGAGAGGAGAGAGAGGGGAGGGGAGGGGAGGGAAAGAGGAAGTAAAAGAGATAAGAAGAAAGAAGGAAGGAAGGAAAGGGAGGAAAGAAAAAAGCAGCAATCAGAAGTGACAAAAGAAGCACCAGAACCCTACTCAGATAGGACAGATTTTTGAATTATCAGATTAGAAATTTAAAATAGCTGATTTTTAAAATAATTAATGAGGTGTCCCAAAGCATCTAATAAACACATACACAACATGCAAAAACAGATGGGTAATGTAGGCAGGGAAACGGAAATTCTAAGAAAAATTTCAAAGACGGTGCTAGAAACCAAACCCCCAAAATAGAAACGAAAAACTGCCTGCAGTGAACTCATTTGTTGATGCAAAATGTGATTCTCAAGGAAAGAATCAGCAAGCTTGAGATATATCAGTAGAAACTTCTCACACTTAAAAGCAAAGAGAGAAAGAATGAAAACATGGAACAGAATATCCAAGAACTGACAATGAAAAAAAGCTATAACATTCCTTCACTAGAACCTGCAGAAGAAAAGCTAAACATCCCCCAAAGATTGAAGTAATAATGGGTGACACTTTTTCTGAGATTAATGATGGTGTCCAAAATTACAGATCCAGGAAACTCAGAGAACATTCAATCAGGCAGAGAATCAACACTTGGAGGGGCTGGGGATATAGTTCAGTGGAATAAGCACTTGCCTAGCAAGCACAGGGTCCTGAGTTCGATCCCCAGTACCGCAAAAAAAAACAAAACAAAACAAAAAAAACAAAAACAAAACACTTGGAACGTGCTCATCCATCTACACCAATTCAAAGACAGAGAATCTTGGGATGGGGCAGGAGCACACGTAACTTACACAGCAAGAAGTACCAGCATTGTGTGAGGCTTCTCTGTAGAAACCAGGAAAGTAAGAGGAAAGGAGGTCAGATATTTAAAATGTTGAAGAGGAACACACACACACACACACACACACACACACATCTCAATTCAGAATTTTGTTTCCAGGGAAAATTATCTTACCAAATAAAAGAGAAACTCTTCCTCAAAATGTATCTGTAGAGTATCACCAGTATTAGTGCCTTGCAAGAAATGTTCAACAGGTTTTTCAAGGAAAAAATATGTAAACCTGAACTTCTGAACTATAAGGAAAAAAGAGTGCCAGGGGAATAATAAATTAAGTTTTAAAATTATGTATGTGTCTCACTGTTGACTGAACTAACGGATAACTGTTCAAAACTAGTGAATCTAGTATTTACAGCTGTGGCTGACAAAGATATACAAATGACAAAAGCATATGAAAAGTTGCTCAGCATCACTTGTTAGTAGGAAATACAGATTAAAATCACAGTGAAATGCCTTAAATATAAAAATCAAATGACATTAAATTCTCCTGGGCATATATAGCAAATGGCAGTTTGCAAGCACTTTCAAGAATGAAAAATATTATGGTCACTTCTGAAGAACATTTAGCAGATTATCATAAAATTGAACATACTCTGACCATAAGATTCCTAAGATTTTACTTAAAGTTGTTGAAAACTTGTGTCTACACAAAAACCTTCCTGTGAATATTTATAGCAGCTCTTCTTTCAAAACATGCAGTAGGTGACAGTCTGGAAAGGCAAGATTGTGGTGGCGATAAAAATCCGGTAAACTGCCCAGGGACTTGAGGAGGCACTGAAGGACAAGCACGTAGAGTGGAGGGGATGTTTTGGTCTGCTAAACTACTCCCTATTGTAACTGTCATTGTAATTGTGGATACTGGGCACAACCCAGAGACCTCTGCAACATAAAAGATGAATCCAAATGTAAACTATGAACTTCAGTTAATAACACCATAGAGATACTGACTTGACTGCAGCAGAAGCTCCACAAAAGAAGCTCATGTGAGGGAACACTGAGTGGGTTTGTGTAGGGACAGTGTTTATATCATTCTGGTCTTTCTCTTCAGTTTTACTCATCCTAAATCTGCTCTAAAACATAAAGCCTATTAATTATTTAAAACTTCCATATGGTGCTTGAAAGATCCATAGCTCTAAAATAGGCAGGTGTTTTAATCAACTTTCCTATCATCGGGTCAAAATACCTAATATCCACAGCTTAAAGGAGGAGGGGGTTACTTTGGCTCACAGACTGAGGGGAGCAGCCCATGGCTGGCTTACTCCAAAGCAGAAACACCCCAGCAGAAAGGCACCGTGGAGTACAGCTGCTAACTTCTACCTTGGGCAGCTCCAAAGCAGATCCTAGGGGCAGTGCACCAGGAAAATATATGCGCTCTTGGGACCCATCCCTGCTTGATCCACCTCCAACCGGGCACTATGTCCTCACAGCATATTCACAATATAGCTCTGTGCCTCAATCACATCCCCGAAGCCTCGTAATTGAGTCAGGCTAACAGTTAAGGTTAACTGGTTCTGCAAATCTAAAGAGGCCTTCACATTCTTTGATTTTGCTCTCTCTTACAATGGTTTCCTTCTATATCTTGAACTGTCTTGCCCATGATAGATAGAAAATTCCACAGAATAATCTACCATTCTATCCAAAAATGACAATGACTTTTCAAAGTATATAGTTCTGTGGCCAATCCTAGAGATGTGATAATTTTAGTCTGTCTGCCTTTGAAGTAATGAAATTCACGCTGACTGGCTTCTTCTTTCATGATGGAATGGCAGGGAAAGCTGATTGTCATGAATGCAAAAGTGATCCATCATTTCAAAGAACTACTCCAGAAAGCCTGCTGTTCATGTTGTCCTTCAGAATACTTGAAGTCCAGAATTCTTTTCTCTGCATGGAATGTTGTCTCTAGGAGTTGACAGTTATGACAGAAATGAAATGGGGATGTTTTGCCTGGCAGTTAATACTTTGTAGATGTACTGTGTGACATTAATAAACCAGGTAAAATTGCATGATATTTTGGCCATATGTTCAAAAGTGAAATCAAGTCTCACTCTGAAAGCTGTGGGCCTCAGTTTTGTAAAGCTCAGCCAGGCATGGAGCCTGAAGACCAGTGAATGCACCTCAGCACAATGGAGCTGCAGCCACTGGGTCATGGTAGCTCTTCACCAGGCTGCCTGCGTTGACCTCAGCTTTTCCTGACTTCAATAGCTGCTGTCACTAAAGACAATCTGACCACTCTGAGTGAACATCCAAGCAAAGCATTCTTATCTCATCCAGGACGGGGAGAATCCTGAGTGCTGAGCTCTTTCACCTGACAGAAGCTGTGGGTGCAGCACACGCCTGGTCAGCAGCTCCCCTCCCTCTGCAGCCCACTCTGCTGGCCTTTTCCCCTTCCACCAGACGGTGAAACTGGCAGGAGAGTTTGTGAGTAAGCAGCAAGGAGCCAGAGTGGGTGTTCTCATTTGAGCACATCGATTACCATTTTATTTCAGGGTTGAGTAGTAATTACCACTAATGAACAACAGGATAATTTACAGCCATAAATCACCAGTTGCTTGGCTTTGCCACTTAACACAATGAATTAGAGCTCTCCTTGCCAAGATCTCGGCAGGTCTTGGTGAATCTTCCTTTCCGATCAAGGTGTACTGCTCAGTGCAAGGGACCAAGAAGGATTTCTTCCCAGAGGAAGTGCTTCTGACTGCCTTGGCATGCATCACAGGCATAAGGATACACCACGAATGCTCTATCCTGTGCCTCACGGAGATATTGTCTGACACAGTATGCCAGCTTGATTACCAGAATGAATTTTCAAACAAGGAGTCATGACATTTAAATTAAAACTTGTTATTAGGAAGAAATGGTTTTGTCACTGAGATAACATGTTTAATATTCTTCTAAAGTTTTTTCATATTTTGCACACTGGACAATACAATGATGAATTAAAGGCCACCTCACCCTAAAGTGGCTCACTTCTGAGAAGTGTAGATCACGGAACACCACGCATTACAGGAGCTAGGACAGAAGGCTGTAGAGCTCACTTGGGTGTTTCTTAGCCCTTGTGCTTTGCTCTTTCGTGCACCCTTTAGAAGGCATCTGCCTGGGCATGGATTTGCACAAAGCAGCAGGGAAGTAAAGTGTGACTGTACGGTACATCAGTGAGCCATTGTGATTGAGACAGACATAAATGAATGCATCCTTACATAACACTGCAAAAAAATCCCCGTAAACTGCAGTCCATACAAAGCAATCTGGTTTAATAATCTCAATTATTTAGAGAATTTAGAAAACTCCTGAGCCACTCTACCCAGAGTAGCCATGGTGAAGATTTCTTGGGTATTTTCTAGACTGGTGTGCCCAAGACCTCCGGGACCCTCTGCTGTCTGTATTGAGTCTACCAGGGGACAAAGTCCAAAGATGGTTTTCAAGATTTAACATAAAACCTGCTGTATTTGTATTACACTAACAGAAAGATTTTGGAAAATCTCCTTATGTAACATCCATATTTTGTGAATTCAAAGAGGCATTCTGATTTCTAAAGCATTTAATGAAGTCACAGCATTAACCATGTGAAGATCCTAGATTCCACTGTAACCTCCTCCTTTCTACAGCTGGTTTAATGCCTTGATAAATCTTTTATTAATCAGGACAATATGTCATTGATTCAGTCTTTCTGGAGGTTATTAAGAAGCATTAATGGAATAAATGAGATATTAATTTATCATGAATTATTTCAACATTCCATTGCTTAAACCAAAGTGTGTGATATAACAAAACTTGGGCCTCTGACTCCTCTGTGCTTGATATTAAGTATGAAATACGTAATTGTATATTATACAATATACAACATGTAATATGAGATGCATCATTTACAGACTACTCATTTATTATAAAACAAGGCTTTGTGTTTTAATCCCGCAAATATTTCCCAAGTGTTCATTATACAGCTATTGTGTGTGTGTGTGTGTGTGTGTGTGTGTGTGTGTGTGTGTGTGTATACAAAGAAGAAATAAGTAGGGACTATAGCAATTGCTTTGGGGGCCATTGAATCCACACATATACAGAAATGTATGAAACTATGTTTAAATGTATGTTGACAAATAGTGCAGACTGAGCCTTATCCTGACTTCTGACACCAAGCAGAGATGTACCCTTCGGCAAGTCATTGCCTTCCCTGAGCCTGACAGCTACATCTTCTGTGGACTCATAGCAGGAGCCCCTTTAGAAGAAGTTTTGGATCAAAAGTGTTCTCATGGTGCCTGGTTGGGAGTGGCTTCTCAATGGCAGAGTTTCCTTTCTACACCCCTGATAAAGAATCCACAGGAAACTTGCAGATATCTGATTATTTCACTGGAAATCTAATTCACATTCCCGTGTCAGGCCGGGGGTGGAAGCTGCCATCAGGAGTGTCTGAAGGCGCACAGGGCTGGGGAGTATGCTGATGGTGCACTTGGGAAGAGGAAGCACACCATGGTGCAGGCTGAGGTCTCATCCTGCAGAGGTGAGCAGCACACTCTCCTCAGAGTAAGGGTTTTCCTGCCTGAGACACACAGCAAGGGCTGGAAAAGAATGCCAGCAATACCTTTCTTGGTGCCTAGGAAGACTGCTGAAGGGCGTTTTAAGGAAACAAGTATGCATTATGGTATGCTACATACAGCTTTAAATTCTCCCCCGCATGGGCAGTACTGATGGGCATAGAAGAACAAAACACTTGGGATTTTGAGCAGTAGTCCCACTCCATTTTTAGAACTGAGGAAAGAAGGAGTAACGAAAATGTAAACTGACACTGTAGTGACAAGCTCACCGGGAGGGGATATTTACAGAAACTGAAGCAAGTAGATCTATTAGTGACAGACTTCATTGCTTTGGCCTAAAATCTTATTTTTAGAACATATGTTAATGTATATGTAGGTAAACACAGTTATATATATTCACATGTACACATATAATATATACAAGAATGTAGGGCTGGGGATATAGCTCAGTGGAATAAGCGCTTGCCTAGCAAGCGCAGGGTCCTGAGTTCGATCCCCAGTACCGCAAAAAAAACAAAAAAAAAGAATGCCTACTAACACGTCATTCATTTTTATTAATCATCAGTAACATGTATGAGATGTAAAACCTAGGCAGGAACAGACCATCACTAGAAGTGGCCTCACGTTCTTTCAGCTGGTCCTGTCTGTGCATTTACCTACCCATCTATGCATTCAGCTACACATATGTTCAGCCCTAATTTGAAATGAAAAATCCAGTGTATAAAGAATCTATTTGCAGTCCAGTAGGATTCATCTTTATTAAGCTGACTACAAAATCCCAAGTCTTCCAAACTGGGAGGATTGATGCTGAGTATGTGCACCATTTAAAAACGGGTATGTGTGCCACAGCCAAGTTCTTCACAATTATAAATGACTTTCACGTGTAATTTCAGCATCTGCTGCTCTGCTTGACCTTCTCCCACTGTGTTCAGTTCCCTGCTGCTTCTTAAGAAACCTTCACCTGTGCTGTGGGTACCACCCTGCCGCTGCTTGGCCATCAGCTCTGGGGAGTATGAGATGGGCCCACTACTCTTCAAGAGGAGAATTGTCAGAGCTCTGTGGGAGTGGACGGGAACGGTTCATCCTACACAGACTGGCATTTATGAGAGGCTCAAAGAAGAGCTCTCGGGGAGTTGTGTAGGAAGGAGGCCAAGGTTTCTTATGGACTGTTTTTGGCTTCCGCCCTGTGACTTCCCACCAGCCCATCTTCTAGCTGTAGTTCCCACCTGCGGTCGGACGGGTTGGATCAGTGGCCAACATCCCGCCCTCCCTAACACCCATGGACACACAAACCCCACAAAACTGTATCTTCATCTTTATCTACATCTGTGTCTACATCATCTCTATGTACTCATGCTTTCCCGAAGCTAGACATAGGTCCACTGGAAAACTAATTAAGCTGCATAAATCCGAGATGCAGGAGTGTGAACTAACCCCATAGGGTACAACTGTTGGCAATGACAGTAAAAGAATGAACTCTTCTCTTCTCACCTCTCCCTTCCCCTGCACTCCCCTCCCCATCTCTCCGCCTCTCCCCTCCTCCCCTCCTCTCCTTTCCCCTCCTCTCCCCACCAGCACATATTTCACAACGTGTAGAGAGACATTTTTGAGACAAAGAAAATTCAAATGTGTTGTAGTTATAAATATTTACAACTCGATTGAAAGAAAACTGAAACCAAATAAATGTAGCTTATTTTCTTGAGAATATAAATAATCTTTCTGACATGACAAAACACAGAATGCAAAACCTTATATTCATTTAAAATCAATTCAAACATGCTCTCAAGATATTTATATGTGCCCTCAGATATTTCTGTCAGCATTTATTCTTTCAAGTCTTTATGTGAAGTAACTCACATTACATTACATTTTGTAAAATAAGTATTTTCCTGCATTAAGCTAATTTTATAATTACAGATCTCTTCGAGTTTCAGACCTAAGGTCTCAGGCTCTGTAATCCTGGTCAGAGGACCAATTCTTTAGCAGTGAAAGCAAAACAAAGGCAAAATGCACTAAAAAATAGAACTCTCCTTGAGAATAATCCAGTCATTCTCATAGCCTTAGAAGTTTTATCGTAAGGGTGTCACCCTTCAGGATGTGACTAGATTTTCAGTTCTGCCACTTATTCTCTGATTGATCTTGGACTAGTCGTACGATGCTTCAGGATCTCCTTTGTTCATTTGTAAAATTAAATTTTCTTATTCTAACCTCAAAAAATGGATGTGAAAAATTGAGACAATGCATATAATTGATTTACTAGAACAGCTCATATACTGTAAGTACTATTTATAATATTCTCAATAGAAATTTAAAAACAGCTGGGTGGAAATTAGGCTTTATTTCTCCCCACATCTATGCAATATGAGTGAAAGAAAGCATATTTATGTTAAAAGGTTTTACATCATACACTCTAAAATTAACCATTCTTAAGATGTAACAGTAGTAATATCATACTAAATGAAATTAGATTTGAGAAGAAATATATGTCAACTATAAAGCAATATATACTTTTAATGATAATAACATTCAAACATGTATATAGCTGTTTTGGTGATTAGAAATTGTACTTGAGAAGTTGGAATTGCCTTTACCTTCCTTTGGTAATTTCTTGTACCCTCTACTATGCATCCTTGTAGCAGTGACCATCAGTTCACATCTGAGAGTATATTTGGCTTATATGTTTCCTCAGATATAAAGTTTTGAAGCTACTTTGAAATATGCAGAAATTCCTCTACTTACAAAAGACAATTCCCCACACGTTTTCCTCTACATCATTAAATAGCGATCACTGGAAAGGACTGAGGCTATTTTTTAGAATAAATGTACCATTCCAGTTTCTGAGCTGTTACCTATGGCTGTAAGAGCGATAGTTTTAGTTCTAAATGCTCCTCCATGCTCCAAGTGTGTGCTGGAAATGCTATTAGCTCTAAGAAATGTGCTAGCCACGGAAGGGCCAAAGGAAGAGGAAGTACCAACCCCATTCTTGCAACACACTCACCCCCACAAAAAAAATCCATTGTTTGTTTCCTTTGAAATCCGTTCTCTTGGTCAGTAGAGAAGATGCACGACAGTGTTACACCATAAGTACAGTTGTTATTTCCGTCATTTTATCTGAGTTATAACAGGAGTTATCCACGCTCCTTTGGATTCTGTCTTCTTTCAGGGAGAAACCGGGAGAGGGCCAGTGAAGAGGGATGAGAATGTAGTTCACACGGGGCAAGCAACTGCAAAAACTTCCAAGCACTCCTCATGTGCAGGAGACTGGAGGCATTAATGACTTTGACTGTTAGAACCTTGCAGAGAACTCATAAATAAATTTACATACATCCTTCCAGAACTGCCTCAGAAAGCGGCAAGAAGGATCCGTGTGTCCCAAGCCAGAAGGAAGAGCATTTGAAGAGGATTAATGGCAGTGAGACGTTAATGATACATATTGAAATTTAAGTATACACTGTATATTACAGTCACAACTTGCATTTCACATGATGCCTTTGTGTACTGGTAGGGATTCAACAGGACACTTTTGCCTTCACCTAGACCTATAACCATCTTAGAAAATTGAGTAGCTAAACTTACTTATAGCAATAATTATTCCATTCTTTCAGGCATTAGAGTGTGGCTTAAAAACATCTTTGTTTCTCAAAAGCTTTTAACATAAGCCTGATGTAAAGTTCTGAAGCAAAGTCAGCTTCCAAATGCTTCATCTTCTAGAAAGAACTTACACAATTCTACATTCCTCCACATTTTCACAGCTCTATTTTGCTATATGTAAATCACATTTTTTGTTCAGAGCTGTAAACAACCTATTGTGATGATAAACTGCTGGTAATCTTTGCGTTATTTGCTGACAGCATTTACTAATGCAAATTTCACCTCTGCAAGCAGATGGAAGAAGGCCATCCATCTGGATATGCTGAGGAACAGGGCTGATTCTGTGGACTGCCTTGCTGATCAGGGGGCTCTGGGGCCAAGAGCAACAAAGACTCCGTTTTCTTTTAAGTGCGGTTCTATTTACCTCTTTCCAGACATGAGTGCAACCCCCAGCAGATACGATTTCCCAAATGCAATGAATTTAATTCCTGCTAAAACCCATTCAGAAGAAACAAATATCTATACTTATTACTACCCATACTGTTTGCCAAAAAAAAGTAATATGAAATCTAGTTTGAGGCTGTTTTGTAGACTGAAAGCTGCATTTAGAGGTTCTAACTTCAATTCTTTTTAAAAAACCAGCTCTTTTCAGTTACATATTTCACATCCTTTGCTCAGTAGGAAGTCTAAACATCATTCATCTCATTAAAATTAGCTGTTAGATGTTCAATAACTATAAGCCAGAATTTCATGGAAAATAGTGGCACACCTACACATCAATTCACCATGCACCTGCTCCTCTGGGAGAGGCTCAGGTTAAGCCCCATCTCTCCAAGCAGCGTGGTTGCTTAAAACAGAACAGACCAGAAACTCGTGCCACCCACATGGTTTAAGCACATGCTTCACTCCATTTGCAGACATTTTTCCTGTCCATAAAGTGAATCCCTCAGACCTCACCAGGGACTGTAGCATTAAATGAAAGATGTGAGAATGTTTGCAAGTCAGCAAATGGCATGTTGAAAGGTACAATAAATAGCACTCCCTTTTCTCCCCTGCCTTCCTTTTATAAGCCCCACATCACTTCCTGTCCTTAGTGCCCCATTTCTCAGATGTCAAACTTCAGACCTTATGCAGGTTCCCAACACAAAGGCTTCAAAAGTAATAATACACAGCCAGGAGCATGTCCATGCTCTTGGGGTTCTAGTGACTTAACCAGCTACCTGTCATTTGATCCCCTGACAACCTCGAAGTATAGCAGAATCATTATTTCTTTTTTTAGGACAAGGAAATGAAGTTTATCCAGCCAGGAACTAAGAGAGTTGAAGTGCAAACCTCAGCTATCATTCACCTTCTCTGAAAAACTATACAATTCTAATTATGTGGGATTCATTTGCAAAATAAAATTTTACACTGCTAATTTGCCTTTCATATTTTGTCTCAGATTGTCTTAAACTATTATTAAAATCTCTTGTTTAACTTTTCATATTTATGTCATCCTCATGATTAAATGTCTTAGGAACAAAGGAAATCAGCATCTTCCCTCACCTTCTGACTCACTTGACAGTGTCTGTTGGATGCTCCGGAGGTGTGGGGAGATGCTAAGAGGCGCAGGTGTGGAACTCAATGCTACGGGCTCCTGCCTCTGAGGAGCTCAAGTCCAGTGGACCAGCACCGATGCATCAGTGACAGCATCGCAGAGAAAATACAATGTACAAGTCAGGCTACCAGTGGGGCCTGCTGGGGCTTTGTGCCAATCTTGGAAGGGCTTCTTTGAGTCTCCCTCAGGTACTGTGACAAATTAGCTGAGTCTTAATTAGCAATGTACAAATTGATACGTAGTGGGGAGAGGGGGGCCGGGAAGTTAGAGCATTTCACTTGAAGTACAGAGGGAGAAAGTTCCATAGGGAATTTAATTGTACCTGAACCGGAGAGCCATACTAGTGCTATGCCAAGCACACAGGAAACTGAGGTATTTTCACAAATGGGTTCATGTTCCTCGGGAGCAGCTTAGTTTTTCCTACTTATATCCCCCCCATTGATCCAGAAGGATTTGTATAACAATTGATACAATAGTTTTGCTATGTTTTAAATTTCTTTTGTTATTTTCTAAGCTTTTTTTAACTATAAAATGTGTCAAATGTTTAATTGGCAAGGGTAAAGGCAACAATACATGAAGTGAACCACTGCATATGTCCTTGCAAAGAAACTTAACCTGGTAGTCCCTTCTCAAACATTGTCAGCTCCTCCTGGTCATATCCCCTTACTTCCCCAAAGAGATAAACTAAGTATCTATTCGGAATAATGGTGCTTAGATTTCTCAGTGAGTTATCTACTTCATTTCTAAAGTTTCTTTGATACTTATTCATGATGACTTATGTTTTATAGCCCTTTACTTTGGCTGGGACCCAGTATTTTGCTGGGTGATTGGTTATAACAAAGTTCATTTATTTATTCCATTAACTACAGCCATTCAGATTCTTTTGACTTCTGGCTGCCGCTCACAGTGACGTCATGAGCTTTGATCATCTCTGGAAGCACAGGAACAGGATGGGGTGTGCAGAGGAACGGGATCAGACAGCACTGCTGCTGTTCCAAACCAACTGACACTAGAGGATGTCCACATTTCTCTTCTATGCAAGCACACAGAAATTGCACCAAACCCTCTGTAGTCTGTTCTATACTATTGTTCCTGTAGATGGGGAGATATCCTGGCATTCATTTGTAATTTCCACGTAAGAAACACTGAGGAACTTTTATTTATGTATTTATCTATTTATCTTTTTGAGACAGAGTCTCTCTGGCCTTCAGCTCACTTTGTAGCACATGTTGGCCTCAAATTCACAGTGATCCTCCTGCCTCAGCCTCCTGAGTGCTGGGATTACAGGTGTGTACCACCACACCCAGCTAGAGGATCTCTTAATATGCTTATAGGCTATTTGTTTTCACACAAACATCCATATTTCTATTTTTTTCCCAATTTGTATATAATACTAATTATATTTATTATATATGTTGAAAACATCTCAGCTTGTGATTTAGGTTTTCAATCCTTTATAATATCTTTTTACATTAAGAAGTTCTTCATTGTAATGCAATAATTTTATTAAGCTCTCACTAAATGGATAGAATTTCTATACTGTTTAATAAAGCATTTCCTATCTTAAAGCCATAAAAATTTTTGTTTCTATGTTGAATTCAGAGAGTTGTACAAGTACAACTATTTGTGTCATTTAAATATTAGTGCACATATGAATTTATTAGGGCATATGATGAGACACATAGCCCATTTAATTACTTTTATAAAATATCCAGTTATCTTATAATCAGTTATTCTGTAGCCTATTCTTTGCCAATGGATCTGCAACTGCTCCTTTAAGATTCAGGATCAGAGCTATGCAGGAATAGCGGCTATGCTACTCCTTATGCTCCAGCAATCTGCTGGTCCATCTTGCACTGAGATCTTGCTGATCTAACTTCTGGTGCTTCTCAACCCCTTGGGAATTGCTAGTGTCCTAACCTGTGCTTCTTTGGGCAACCATAGCTATTTGTTGTGGTCTTGTCATTTCACTTCTCAAAACAAAACAAAAGTTGCAGCTCTTTTAATCTATAAGAATTAATCTCTAAAAAATAGTGTTAAAAAGAACACAATACCACACAAGTATTTCTTCTTTACCATTTTTGAATATAGAATTATAACTTTTCTTCCTATCTTTTATTTTTCCATATTTATTGTTGAACACATTTGTACTGTGTATTTTTTGCTTCCAGAGTAAATATCATTTTTGAAAATATGAAAATTAGCTTGTTTTTCATGTAGATATTCTTATAAAACTATGTTGCTATATGTTTTGTTATTTTAATTATTTGTTATTTTTGGTAAAATTATCCTCACCAAATAAGGAGATGTTTCTATCTTTTTTATTTTTCTTTTCTTACTACCAAATGCTCCTAATCATTTCCAATATATTATTGAATAAGCATGCAAATCATGGGCACTCTATCTTTCTGCTCATGCTGAAAGGATATCTTTCAAGTTTTTATGATATTTAATATATATTATGGGATTTTTAAATGCAGTCTGTTAAAATAAGAAATTTCCTTTCATTCTTAGTATGAATTTTTAAAAAAAATCATCAATTGATACAAGACTTACTGAATTTGGGCAAATTTTTTATTTTAAAAAGAATAAAAAAACAATAAATGGTACAGAATTTCAAACCAAGATGATAGGAAATTAACAATGGTTATTATATTGCATATTACTATCTTCAAAGTAGTTGCTCAGATTACCAGATAGAGGCATATAGAACTGCTCACATGATATAAGAACTGACTGTTCCTTTCAATAACCTAACAGAAATTAGTAGTACAGTTAATTATCTTAGCTATATTGGGTGTGTGTGTGTGTGTGTGTATTCTCTTTAAACTACTATCACAGTGATTTTTTCCTACCCTAACATTTAATGTGGCACGTTGTCCTAGCGCATTCACTAAAACTTAAACTAAAAACTTAAATTATGGGAATAAACAAAACTGGTTACCTGTTACCATCTTTTTTATCTTTTATTGGGCTGGATTTGCTTTTTCCTTCCAGGCGATTTTTGTAATCTGTTGGCTACAAAGTTATACCTCGTCTCTTAAGATGAATGTTGGCATATTTTCTCTTTACAATTCTGTGAAACAAATTGAGTAAATTGAAATTACACATCCCTGGTATTTTTCCTGGAAAGCATCTCCAAAACTCCCTGAGGGTAGTTTTTTTTTTTTTTCTTTCCTTTATGATAAAGTTTGTAATAATCAACATTTGGGTCTTTCAGTTCTCTTTGTTGAATAGCAATTTTTACTCCATTTGTTTCCTCTATACTTTAATAATTATTTTGTGGCTGGGGATATAGCTCAGTGGAATAAGCGCCTGCCTAGCAAGCGCAGGGTCCTGAGTTCGATCCCCAGTACCGCCAAAAAATAAAAAAAAATAAAAAAAAATAATTATTTTGTTAGGTTTATTTTTAATTTTAACAATAAAAACCACGATTTAAATTTTGAAAATAAGATTGTAGGAAAGTAACAATGGTTAGCACAGCGTGTATTGTTATCTTCAAAGTAGTTGCTCACATTACAAAATACAGACATGAAAATTTGACCCAACAGTATAGGCGTAAATCTTTCTTTTCAATAAACTAATAACAATTAGTAGTATAACTATCTTAACTATCTTGTGTTTGTTTATTTAGTTTTCCTTTTCACTTCCTTCTTTTCTCCTTTCCTCCATTCTAGTTTCTTTTTCCTTTTGAGCAGTTTCTTCCCATTTCACCATATCTATTGTATATGTTGAATCTTATTTACACTTTCAGCTTCTCACACTAGAGAGACAATATGATGTTTACACATGTGAGTCTGATTTATTTCACTTATGAGTATGGACTCCACTTACACTCATTTCTTTATAACTGTCTCAAATTTATCCTTCTTTAAAGCCATGCAGTACTGCGTTGTATAAAAATACCACATCTTTTTTATCCATTCCTTGGCTGATGGGTATTTGGGCTGTTTCCAAGATGTAGCTATGACAAATTGTGCTGTTATCAACATCGGTGCACATGTATTGAGATGGTGTGATGTTTCTACTTCTTCTGGGAAAATAGCCAGAAGGGAAGTAGCTGGATTGAATGGAACCTACAAACCTGGTTTTTTGAGGAATCTCCACACTGATTTCCACAGGGGTTGCACCACCCACCAGCAGTGGAGAGGGGTTCCTTTTTCCCCATAGCCCCTCCAGCATTTGTTATTGATTGATTCCTGGATGACAGCCACTCTGTCTGTCCTTAACCGCAGCGTCACTCACTCCCAATCCAGACATCCACAGAAACCTCCGTCTGCAGCCACTCTGCCTGCAGTGAGATGGAATGTCAGTGTTCTTTTGATTTGCATCTCTCCAGTGACCAATGATGTTGAGCATTTTTTCATGTATTTGTTTGTCATTTATATTTCTTCATTTGAGAAGTATGTGTTGCCATTACTTTGACCTAAATTTTGCAGTAGAATGTCTGGCTCCTTTACAAAGAAGCTGCTCTTTTTTGTAATGTAAGGAAGGTCAGCGTATTTCTAAACAAGGCAATAGCTTCATCTTACATATTTGATGCAAAGTAATTTTAATTTTCTTCACTTTAAATATTTCCTAATTTACTCTTGGTCTAAGAATTAATTGCAAAAGTATTAAATCCCAATTATAAAGGATATACCTCATCTACTTTTTGAAACTTTTAACTTTATTGTTTTGTGGTTAGAAAATATTTTAAGCATAACACTAAACCTTTGAAGTTTATTGAGATCATCTGTGAGAAATCTATGGGAGATTATCTAAGGGAGATCATTCTTATAAATTTGATGTTTCTAGAATGCTGAAGATAATATGGAGTATGCTGTTAAATGAAGTATGCAATTTACATATTTTACTTCATATTTACAGTTTAGATTTTTTGTTTCTGTGATCTAACAATTACTATGGGATGAGTGTTAAAATATTATTGCACTGATATTCAAATTTCTTTTGTAGTCTATCGTGTGTGTATGTGTGTGTGTATAGGTGTGTGTGTGCGTGTGCGTGCGCGTGCACACATGCATGCATCAGTATGGCTTGTTTCTAGATGTCTCCCCAGCACACTGTGCAGTCGACGGAGCTTTCTGTGGATGTCTGGATTGGGAGTGTGTGATGCTGTGGTTAAGGATGTGATACTGGAATTGATTCATGGTGTGATGCAGAATTAAGGCTGCCTCTCCCTAGGTTTGAGTAAATGAATACATTGAAACTATATATCCCTGATATTTTTCCACAAAACATGTCTCCAAGGCCACCTGAGCCTGGTGAAAAGAGAAAATATTCCAAAATTCATAAAACATAAGGGACAGAAAAGGGCTGTTGTTACTGCTGCTTGCTGCGTGCGGCTTCACCATTTTGCTGGTTCTGCCTTCTGCCTTACTGCCTTCTGCTCGCCGTCAACTCTGCCCTTTGCCGTGACACGCTGCCTTACATCTAACCAACTAGGGAATGAACCTCTGCAAACTGTGAGCTGAACAAACCATTACTCATTGTCTCAGGATTGAGAAAATTAAAACAGGGAAAGCCACACATTTTTATCTTTACATAATTTAGTTTGCATTTGTTATGGGGTACATATGCCTTTTAAATTGAACTTGAAAAGTGAACATATTAACTAGTAAGACCTTGTCTTTAGGAAATCTTCCTCAAAGTTTAAGTTCTATAAATTTAGTAATACTACATAAATATTATTCTGGTTACGTGCTTCGTGTGCATATATGTGTATGCATTATCATTGCTTATATTTTAAAATTTAATATATTTTCTCTTGTTTGCTATTTGAATCCCTTTTGCTTTTTTTTCACTACTTTCTCTTTTTAACAAAAGTCTATTTGCCAAATTTGAGCTGTAATGAGAATATGTTTTAGACCTAAAAATATCTATAATTAGTACAAACCTCTCAATTTTTTAGAGTAAATTCAGGCCCAAACTATATACATTTGTATAAGGAATGCTTAAAATTACAACAAATGTATCTATCGATATTCAAAAGAGATAATAGAGCACAACCAAGTTTGAGTTTATCCCAGGAATGCAAAATTGGTCTCACACCTAAAAAATCAATTGATTTAATTCATTCTGTTGACAAATTAAATGACAGCTGAGATGATGACATTGATAGATTCTGAAAAACAGCCTTTGATAAAATTTTATATACATTTGTAGTTTAAAGTTTTTGGAAACTAGAAATAAAAGATAATTTTGTTATTCTGTTAGCAGGTAGCTATATAACCATGAGCAAAAGCCATAATTAATAAAATGTCAAATATCTTCTCTAAGATTGGCAATAAAAAGATTAAACTTATGATTACTTTTAATGAATTTTATAAAAACTAGCCAAGACAGAAAGATATTAGGAAAAATAATTTCAGGAAAAAAAATCTTAAAATACTCAGATAATATGAATTCAGAGATACTCCAAATACAGGTACAAAGATGCTGGCGTAAGTGCATCTAATAAGGTTGCTAGATAAAAACTTAATATAGAAAACTCAATTGTGTTTCACCATAGAACACCAAGCAGAACATGAATTTTAAAAATTGGTGGCTATAGCAGATCAAAAAACAAAATGGCAAGGATAAACCTAACAAAGATGTGTAATACCTTTAGGCAGAAATCTATAAAATATTACTAAGAGAAATTAAAGATCTACACAACTGCAAGATTCTTGCATCACCATGTATTAGACAATTTAATATTTAAGAATCAGAAATACGTTTCAAGCTCATTTGTATAATTTAAGTAATTTTAATGAAAATCAAAGTAAGTTCAGTTTTTCTTTACAAATAGTTGGTTCTAAGATTAATATGGAACTCAATCAAGAATAAGCAGAACACTTATAGAAGAATTATAAGGTCGGTTTATTCATTCTACCACAATTATATACTTAAGCTATGTTATATTTTATATAAAGGTTTATCCTAAGAAATCAATAGAATATAAAATCCTTGAAAAAATAGATAGGAAACCTACCAGTTACTTCACACACAGGTTTCCTATAGGTCAAATAAATATGACACTGTGCTCACACTCTTATTTGAGAAAGACAAACAAGATACTACCGCATAGGTAAAAGAGCAAATTAATAGTAGAAACTGTATCAGCAGTGTGAGACACTATGGAGCAGAAGGGATTCTTGCACAGTTTGTCTGGAGTGTAAAATAGTTCAATCTCTGAGGAAAAACAGATGACAAAACAAAACCACTGCAAAAAAAAAAAAGGTTTTGCTATCTATTGAGAAGATAAGTATACCTTATGACACAGCAATACTACATACAAAGGAGTACACATTTATACTGCAGTGTTTGAGGCACAGTTGACTGAAAACAAAAACTAGAAGCAAACCAAGTGCCCACTGAAGCTGGAATGAATAAATTATGATATAGTCATATGATGAATATGTAGTAGAGAATAAAAAAGGCTAATTTAAGATACAATATTCAAGTGATAAAAATGCAAGCAAGAAAATGAACTCATAGTAGGATATCGATGGTTGTTCATTTGCTTTTTTGCTTTGAAAGTGATAAAAATATGGTGTAATTAAGAAATGCCACATGGCTTCTAGAAAGCCAGCATTGTTCTCTCCCTTACCATGGTTAATTACACAGATTTCCACTTTACAACAGTATTCAAGTTGCACATTCATGTTTTATCTATTTTATACATATTCTATAAGTCTATATATTTTTAAAGAACTTACATTTTCCTACACAGAAAGTCACTGAAATTGTTTAGAAAAAAACATACACATTGCCTTGGAAGAAAATCATCTAGATTCCCTATATTTTCTAATGAGGTTTCCATAGCAACCCAAGAAGCATGAGAATAGAGCATATAAAATTCACTTAAGTATTGGCTTTCCAGGCTGGCTGCCATCAGACTCAGAATAGCAGTGCTTCAGCCTGGTAAGAGTGATGTCGCTGGTGATCTTTTCCAAAACAGAAGATCTATCTAGAGGCAACACCTCCTCAAAGGCTGTGTTAATTGCAGCCATTGAGGGCAGAGTGCTGCTCCTCAACAGGAACCCTGAGAGGCACTCCTGAGATTTCCTTGAAGTGAGCATTGAACTGAGCATCCTGGAAGGACTGCTGCTGCTTTCCAGAAAGCTCTTCTTGCAAACCCAAGTGAGGCAATGGAACAAAAACTGCAGAAGGATGGGCCCAATATCTTTGCTCCTCTCAAGTACCCATTTATTTTGGTACGTGTTCATTTCTGCTAGATGCAGGACAGTACTATGATAGCTTTCTGAATTTTATTATGTTGAAAATTCTGTAAATTAGAATTGGTCCTATATAATCT
This sequence comes from Dinomys branickii, assembly GCA_004027595.1. Classification (NCBI taxonomy): domain Eukaryota; kingdom Metazoa; phylum Chordata; class Mammalia; order Rodentia; family Dinomyidae; genus Dinomys; species Dinomys branickii. The sequence continues at coordinate 8,002 of PVLD010003586.1, read as the reverse complement.
AGACTTTTCTAGCTTTGGAATTCCCAACTGCTCTGTCTGTGTAAACAATTTGCCTGCTTCAGTAGTCTACCCGCCAAGTTAATTCTGTACCTGAGTGCCTAAGAAGAATCTGAAATTACTGTTTAAAAAACGAAGTCCTATCATTCAGTCCTTGAGAAACCATCTCTCCAGTTCCTACTCATTCAGGTCAGTGGCAACTATCCTCCCAGTGACTGAGCCTAGGATTCTGGAGTTACCTTGATTGTTCTCTCTCTGCTACATCCAATATCTGATCTTTCACTAAATCCAATAAACTTCCCCTTTAATATAGCTCCACATGCTGACCATAATTCACGTAAGGCATCTTGCTAAGGCAATGGTCCTGTCTCCTCTGAGTCCTCGCAGTAACCTCCTTCCTCCCCTTTTGAGTCTCACTCAAAAGCAAATGCCAAACAAAAAACACATTTTTACCATTTTAGTTCATGAAAAAATAAGAATTTCACAAGAAAATAGTAAGAAAATAATAATAGTGCATCGGGTATCACTCTGTTCAGTTACTCAGAGTATAAGAACAAACCAAAGGGATTCTTACAAAACTTCTTTTTGATCACTCCTCTCTTTTCTCAGATTCCTTATTCCAGGGCTCGAAACCCTGCACCGCCTCCCGACCCCTCATTACCAAGTCCCTTGAGGTAACTCCCCAGGGCCTCCCCGCTCCAGCTGCCTAGATCTTCTCTGCCCTCTTGTCTTGTGGTACTTCCCTTGTTCAGTTTTTCCAAAACCCAGAATCTCTTGTTGTTGAATCTGAGCTTTCTGCTGCCTAGAAAGCTTTTTTCCCCCTCTATCCCCAGACCTTGTTTCTTCATTTCAATCTTTAATCAGACACAGCTTTCAAAGAGAAGCTTTTCCTTGGCTCCTTATTTAAATAGTCAGCCTCAGGTTCCAACACTGCTGAACTTTTTCTGCGTTCTAAATTTCTCCTTAGGCCTCATCAAGATCAATCACACATGTTTTACTTGTCTTGCTTATACTCTGTCTCCTTTACTAGACTATCAGTTCCAAAAGAGCAGAGATCTTCCTGTCTTCATTATTTTGCATCAACACCAATACATGATCAGTACTTTTTCTCTCGAGTGTAGGTAAATGAATTAACATTTCCCAAGATGTGTCATGCTGACTACTTTAAGAGGTAATAAGTTTTCTTCATAAAAGTGATCTCTGTAATCAAAAGTATGTGAGGACTTTAAAAATCCCAGTCCCCCCTTGGAGTTTCAAACAGTGTATTTCCCATTTATGGGGATAACAACTTATATAATTTAAAAACAAATATCAAATTTGATTTACCCTGGGATTTCCTCAATATATCTGATGAGAGAATTTTGCTATGTAAATGTGTAATAATGTATTTTAACTGCATCATATATTTGCATATATATAAAATACCTAGTATCTTCCTATTGACAGGAGACACACTGTATAAAATGCTGTTTCAGAGTATATTATATTTTTCTCCACATTCAACTTTATTGAATTTTTCTTTGTTTTTCCACGATTGCTACTCTTCTGTTCCATTTAGCCAAGGAAAATAAGAATGTGAAAAAAGTGCTTGTAAACGGCCTTGGTGTGATGTACAGTGATTTTACATGTCCCTGTCTTAAAACTCTGTAAATTAATCATTAAACTTGAATCATAATTTAAATATATATAATGTTATATAAATATATTATATATCTATATCTCTCTGTATAAATATGTCCCTTTCAAATAAATCAAGAATACAAATTGCCTTTGCAAAAATAACTGGAGTACTGGGCAGGGGAACTGGGCTCCACGTCTGTCTCTACCACAAATTATTTGTTTTTTTTTTTTTTTTTGGTGGTACTGGGGAATGAACTCAGGACCCTGCACTTGCTAGGCAGGCGCTTATTTCACTGAGCTATATCCCCAGCCCCATCTACCACAAATTATTTAAATATTAATTATAATTATTTTGATTAGACCTGCACATGTTCAACAAAGAATAATGTATATATTCATATGCCCATGTTCATTTTGTTACACAGTCCAATTTTCTCTTGTGAAATGGTGGTCTTGTTTATGTTAGAGAAGTTAAACGGAGATGGAGATTTTGGAGCATCTGGCATCCTACCTACCACCTTGTAATGGCTGGGAAAATACCAGTCTCTTTACCTTTTTCAATTGTCTGTTTCAATACAGTAAATTTGGCATTACAAACTGAGCTATAAATATAGGCAGCACAAAAACACTCAGATGAATATACCTATGATTTATACATGTCATGCTTTCATGCACATTTTTCTAATTACCTTAAAGCAAATTGTAAAACAAACCCCTTAGTTGAAGCACAATTATGGATGCTGATTCGTACAATTTGCTCTATACAGCAGGGATTGGAACACTTAATTCTGAGCCAAGTTTTCTCTAATTTGCTGCAAACTCTTCCAACAACATTTTTGTTTAGTTTTTCAATAGGAAGAGATTTGAAATGTCGTCTAGGTAAGAGTAAATAAACATCCATTGTAACAAGATATTGTACATGAATTTGCAGAGGCATTAAAAGTTAGTTATGGAAATCTAGTCTTTCAGCAACATTCAGCAAGAAACCCCTATTACCTTTTTCTCCGAGCTGTGCAGTTGAGACACACAGATGGCTGTAGCACAGGAGCACAGACCCGCAGATCTTTATGCTACTAGGAGTAAGATTATCTAGCAGTAGAACCTACTCACTCTTACAGTCCCACGCCTTCAGCTAGATTAAACCAATGAGTGCATGAGACATTTTCTGAAAGAAAAAAGTTGTTTACATGTCAATGCATCTTAATTAGAGTAATTTCACAAGGCTGTCATTAAATGTCAAGGCTAACTGCCTGGGATCATCCCGGAGAAGGAAATACATTTATCTGTTGCTACAGTTTACATCTTCAGTGTTCCCCAAAGATGCATGGAATGATGGTTGGTCCCCAGGGTAGGGTTATTGGGAAGTGTCAGACCTTTAAGAGGTTGGGCTTAGTGGGTGGGTTTGAGTTCCTGGGGGCATGCGCTCAAAGGGTCAGTAGGAGCCTGGCTACTTCCTCTTTCTTGCTTCTGCTTCCGGATTGACCTGCCTCTGCTGCATTCCCTGGCTCTTACTTGGTGCCTCCCCAAACGGGCAAACAATCAGAGGTTGAAATCTCTAAAACTGTGGGTCAAAATAAGTTATTTTCCTTTTAAATTTGATTTTCCTAGGCATTTGCTATAGTAACAGGAAACTGACGCTTCCATCCCCCTTGCTGTCTAGATGTAAATAGCACAGGATTAAAAGCTTGCAGGCTCTGAATTGGATGCCACTTTGAAACAAAAGCACCAAGAGTGAAATCATAAACTGCATCTCTAAATGCTTGCTGCTGACTCTTAGTTTTGTCTCTATGTACGGGCTTGGCCTCAGATCATAGTAAGTATGAAAGTCTGGATTTGAGGCTCATGGTCTCAAAGCTCTCCTTCACTTATGATGTGCCAGGATCCCGTAATTATTTATGGAAATGCTCTGAACACATGGGTGGTGACACTAAAGCTCAAAGCCCTCAGTGTGTCGGTTGCACCATTACTTCTTTTAAGTACTTCAGTTGGGAAGATAAAATGTAGTATCAACAGCTTACTTAATTGAAAAATCCTCCAAAATTATGCATCCAATTTGAACTTTAAAAATAAAGATTCAAAGTTGCCAAAAATACATCCATCTTCCAGTGAAAGGAAGGGCATACATACACATACAGGGCATCACTGAAGACGGATGAGCTCCAAGAAAAGAAAGGAAAAGAATTTCTTTAAAACAGATAAATGAACAAAGAAAATTTAGAGCATATAAAAAGACAAGAAGACAAGTAGGAGTAAAAAGAAAAAAATCTACCCTTCCATAAAATAATGTTAAAAACAATAAAATGAAATAATTTTTATCATTATTCAAGAATAATATCTTTGATACACAAAAGCAGGATAGAAAACTTTCCTTGTATTTTCAATAATAAATGTTTGTACACATGAGTTAGCACCTATGTGTGACAGAATCTCAAACAGAAACATATTTTAACTATATTTAAAGATTTAAAGTTTAGTCAGATTCAGTTTCCGGTGTAACTCAGTAAAATGTCCCCCAAAGATGCCTGTAATTCTTTATTTCTTCAAAGCCTGAATGTGACAGTGAGTCTATTGAAATTAGCTTATAACATGTTCTACACTTAGAGATTTCTTGAAGATCAATTTACATTTCATATTAATCACTTCACTCTCACTTTTGCATAACCAGAAGTTTTGAAAACGTAAGTAATAGTGTTATGGTTAGTGTCTACATGTCCCTATAAGTCTCATGCAGTCATGAGACTAAATGTAGAGTGTGTGAAGCTGGGATTAAGTGTGTATGATTAGTACATCAGACCTCAGATTTGGCATAGTTCTGGCTAGGTTTAAGGATGCGAGTGTTACCCCTCTCTAGGGTAGGTATCCTGCATACAGTATAAGGGACAGAAAGGGTCTTGTGTCCCTTCCCTTTTTGATTTTGCTGCCATTGTCACCCCTCTGCATGTGTCACTCTTCCTTGGAGCCAGCTACTTATGGACTTGAACCTATGAACTGTGTGCTGAATAAACCTTACCTCCCTTCACTTGTGGGTGTTGGACATTTTGTCTCAGAGACGAAACAAAATCACTAAAAACAAAATTTGGTACCAGAGAAGTGGGGTCACTGCTGTATCATTACATGTCTATGTGCCTCAAGAGCCTTTGGAAATGGCTTGTTAGAAGGGGAAGAGTTAGGAAAGCTGGATGAAAAGGTAGCATAGACTGGAATGACTTAGGCTGTACTTGATGGGAGATTTGGGTCAGAGTTCAGAAGACCAGAAATCTGATAGAAATACTACTGGTAAAGATCAGGCCCAGGAGGTTTCTGTTGAGAAGGACTGCATTGGTTGTTGAACTTCAGATGATTTTTGTGGCTTAGAAGAAAGTTTGTCTGCATTTTGCTAGTGTCCACAGACTTTTCTTGAGCCTGAGATTAAGTGTAGCAGACTAGTTAATCTTATAGAAGTTTCAAGGTGGTCAAATATTGAGGCAGTGCCATGGCTATTGATGCGGTCTTTTAGCCAGATTTATCTTGGAAATTAAAAACAAAGGGCCTAGCAGAATGATTTAAAATATGTTGAGTTTGGCCCCAAAGGAAGGTCCATTAAAGCTAGGGACTAGAAAAGTAGAGCAGAGGAGATGCTGATTGCTGAGAAAGAACGGGAGAGTTAAAAAAAATGGCCTGAAGGCATCACAAGAAGCAGAAGGACTCCACCCTTTACAGTCTAAACACTCAAAAGTGAAAGACTTTGCTTTGAAAAGACACAAAACTCCATGCTCCAGAATGGGAGAGGCCTAGAGAACGCTCCTCAGAATTGGACTCAGAGTGCTCAGTGATCCAGGCACTTGACCCTTATAACCAAGAGAGAGAAGAAAGACTGGTTACTGCTGCAGCTGGCAGCCAACCTTCGCATCATCCACATGCTGCTGGTTTTAGGTGCATGCAGAATGGAAGAGCTGTTGGGTCAGGAAGGGTTCCACCCAGATTTCAGAAGGAGGCCTAGGAAGCCAGACAGTGTGACTATGAGAAGGCAGTGTGTGAAGCTGTGAGCATGAAGCCAAAAGTTCAGTGGAGACCTCAGAAGTCTGGAGAAACCAGGAACATGGATTGTCTGAGGAAAACTTCAAGGAGGCAGCCAAGTGTGCCCAAGAGAGAAGCCATAGGAGCTACAACCACCAGAAGTGCTGTAGGCTTGGAGCCACCCAAGCCCTTTGGAATTCACATCTTGTCACAGATTTCCTGAGATGCTGCACACAGAACTATAGGACTTAATGTTTGCTCTGCTGGAGTTTGGACTTGTTTTGTATCACCTTCTTGGTATCTTGGAATATTAGAAGTGTTTAACTTTCTTTTCATTTGTACTGGGGCTTATAGCTAGGAGTTTGCCTTAAATCTCAGAGGATAATTTCAGCAATGTTGAAACTGTTAGAACTTTGGCAGCTTCTGGAGATAGACTAAATGTCTTTTGCAGAAAGGGATATGGATTCATCTTTGGGGGGCTAGGCTTGGGATGTTATGGTTTGTGTAGGTCATTTTCAGAGGTGGCTGAATCTAGATTAAGTCTGTGTAATTAGTAAATAGGCCGCTGATGGGTTTGCCATAGTTCTGGCTAGGATTAAGTGTGTGAGTGCTACTCCTTTCCTAGGGTAGGTAGTCTTCATATAATAGCATCTTTGCTTCCCTTCCTTGTTGCTTTTGTCATTTTCTGCCCCCATGAAGTGTGCCATCTCTACTATGTGCCACCCAGTCTTGGAGCCAGCTGATTATGGACTGAAACTTCTGCAAACTGTGAGTTACATAAACTTTTCCACCCTAAAATAGGGCAATCTTCTTTTGTATTTTCCTGATGGAGACACACCTGAGCCCCCAGAGAAACACCAGCTTTTTCAAAGGCAGTTTCTTTAATATCCAAAGCTCAGCTACTAGAACATCATGCTTTCGCATCATCTTGTCAAAATTTTATTTGAAAACTGAGTGAATTCTCAGTAGCATAATGTACAAATGATCACTTATTCTCTAGAAAAGAAAAAGAAACTCCAAAAACATATATGTAAATAATTATTCATCTTGTATGGAATACTGAACTTATTTAACCTAAGATATTCTTTTATGACAATATCAAACCAAAGAAAAATGTTGAAACCTGAAGCTGTGGTTTTCAGATCTCATTTTTATAAGAAACATTAAGCATGGCCAGACCCTCCTCAGTGTAACCCAATAGCTCACATATTAATGTATGGATCTGAAGAACACAGTGACTCATGTTCAAGTTATAATCAAAATCAATATACATTTTCAATCTGTGGGAACAAAATATGATTATAAAAAAAATGACAATGGTAGAATTACATGAAAAGTCACATCTCATTTCACTACGTCACAGTAAATCAATTATATAAGTAGACTCTATACACAGTAGGAAAAGGCAACCCCAGACAAGTTTTCTAAAAGTGACCCAAGGATATTTTTCCAGTTTAAATACTACATCAAATAACTGTAAGTATGTGATACAGACATTTTTCCTTCAATTTCATGCGTATTTTAAATGGTAGGTATATAAAGTAGGTATAAATATTTTTAATAAATATTAAGTCAAAACTAATTTAAGTTCTAGTAAAACTTAGTTTAAATTACTTTGAGACCGTAATATTAAGTGAAATAAATATGATACAGAAGCTTAAATATCTCATGGTTTCTCTTCTATGAGAAATCAAAAACAAAAGTAAAGACAAAGTAAAAGGGAACAGCAAATAGGGAGATCTTTTTTAAATAGGAAGGAGGAAAATGTGGGGAGGGAGGAGAATGGGAAAGGGAATGAAAAAAAAATAATTGAAGGGGAAAAATGGAAACAGAGCTTTTTCAAAAGGGAAGGGGACCAAGAGTTGGAAGGAGTTTGGAGGGACAGGAAGAGTAGGAGGTGACACATTAATTACGATGTGCAGCATAATGAGAGTGATCATTATGCACTACAGACATGGGCTAGTAAAAAGTACAACAAGATAAGAGTGTGCACAATCATCTCTACCATGTAAAAAGGGTCAGAGGAAGAAGGAAAAAAATAGTCAAATCTTACCAAGGTTTCCACTGAATCTAAATAAAATTGCAATGTGGAAAGAATTATATAGAAGTTAAATCAAAATATTTTAGAACATTTATTGTACATCGGCATCTTAAAGAATATGACCTGCATTATCTCATTTAAATTTTTTGTTTTTATTTTAGAAACATAAAAGTACAAAAACATATTGACAAACAGACATCCATTATCATAGAAAATAGTACAATCACAACTAATCTATAGACAAGGTGATATGGTCTCAACAGTAGTTGTTGCTTTATCCATTGATATCTTCGAATTGTAGATGTATGGACCCATATACAGACATGCAAATTTAGTCAGACAGTTGAT